>SJYC01107553.1:0-11280 GCA_006408675.1 Madoqua kirkii | reverse complement strand
TTGTTATTGTTGAGAGTTAGTGTTCTTTTTGCATGAAAAATGGAGATGAAATCCATAGGTAAAGAAAAATGTATACTATATATGCATTTCTCAACTCCATTCACAAAGTGGGCCAGATTAATGATATATGATTAACAATGGTAACAACTTGTCCTTAGATCTTGGTTTCTACATAATATTTCTCCTTAAAAGAAATCAAGGTTCTATGGAGAAATAGGTGATTCTAGGTTTGTGGCAGAAAAGTGATAATGTGAGCTTAGAATATTTTAATGTGCCAAAAAGCTAGAAATCAATACTATTCTGCTGAGAAAAGAACATGGAAAGAAATTTTGTTTAAGTTAAGATAGGAGCAGTCTTGAGGGACCTTACGTGGTCAAATTTGGGACAAAAGATTATCACAAACAATGATATTAATGTATTATAACAATGATTTAAAAAAACTCAGGTACTTCTACTGATTGAAAAGGTATTAAATAAAATTTGAGATATTTTACAAATTGTGCTAACCACCTTCTAGGGACTTCCCTGATGGCTGTGTGGTAAAGAATCCACCTGCAGTGCAGGAGACTCAGGAGACAACAGCTTTTACCCCAGGTTGGAAAGATCCCCTGGAGGATAAAATGGCAACCCAGCTGAGTATTCTTGCTTGGAAAAAGTCTCATGCACAGAGGAGCCTGGTGGGCTACAGTCCACAGGTTGCATGACTTGGTCATATATGACTGAGCAACTAAGCAGGAGGAAGAATAATATTCTAAGAGTTAACAATAAGGTATATCTCACTTGCCTTAAAATTTGAAAAGCTCAGTAGTCTAATTAGTGCAATCATTTATTAATTGTCAAAACAAAGCTTAGAACGCCCTTTAACACAGTTCTAAGCACTATTACACTTTGTCTCATTTAATTCTCCTAATGCCCCTGAAGTGAGGTGAAGTGAAAGTCTCTCAGTCATGTCTGACTCTTTGCGACCGGGCATTGTGATTATTATAAAGGAGAAACTAGCTCCAAAATAGGTTTTTATACCACACCAAAAAAAAAGCTTTCTTAACGTCAATATAGAAGATAGGGTACTATTGTCTTGGGCAAAACTGGATGGTTGATCACCCAAAATTTAGGAAAGAAATGTGTATTTAGTTGAGCAAGAACTGCTTATGGGAAGTAAGTACAGATATCTAGTAGTACACAATCAAAAACTAAGAAAAGAAATATGAGCCAGAAATCCACATTTAAAATTTACAGTTATACAGGTAGGAGCTGAAATAATATAAATGACACCAATCATGAAAAACTGCATAAAATATCAGTAAGAATAAAGAGGAAAAAAAAGAGGAACAGTAAGAGGACTAAATATAGAAATTTTAAAGAATGCTAATATTTTAAAAAATGTAGAAGAAAAGGAGTTAGCAAAAAAGAGTAAGAAGATACTTTCAAAGACATTGGAAGATGTGGAGTAGAATGCCTGAGACATCAGTACAGGGGATCACTCTTGCAAAAAGGAGAATAGCAAGTGCTGCAGAGATGTAGCCATCAATTTCTATATTTAGAAGATCATAAGTGAGTTTAGTAAAAGCTGAATCATTTGTGTGATATTTTATTGACAGTTTAATTTGTGTAGACTTGTACAATAATTGTTTGAAAAATTAGTAAGAGAAGAAAGTGAAAACAATAAGAATATATTCAAAGACTGCAAATTAGCAAGTGATGAGCTGAATTCAGTCCATGTGAAGTCGCTCAGTCGTGTCCTACTCTTTGTGACCCCATGGACTGTAGCCTACCAGGCTCCTCCATCCATAGGATTTTCCAGGCAAGAGTACTGGAGTGGGTTGCCATTTCCTTCTCCAGGAGATCTTCCCAACCCAGGGATCGAACCCAGGTCTCTCGCATTGCAGGCAGACGCTTTACCATCTGAGCCACCAGGGAAGAATTTAGTCCATAGGAATCTTTTAATCAAACTTCAAAGTGTTCTCTTTTAGCTTTGATTTGGTTTAATTAGTCAGTAACATGTAGTGTTTAGGACATATCAGTTAAAATCCAGATTTACAAGGTCTCTTGGAAAAGAAGAAGCTCTGACATCTGAATCTTCACTTTTGCAAGGCAGCCATCGGCCCTGGCAGGGACTGACAGACACCAACTCTGCAATTTTCCATTGTCTTCCCAGGCTTCACATGTCTCATTTCCATTAACAGCTTGGTCTCTGCAGATATCTGAGTGTGAGGCCCATGTATGACATGTAGAACTCTGAAAAGGAGAAAAGTATCTATGAAGGATGATTGGGTCCAGTGACAGTTTTGGCCTTATTTTTCTCTTTAAATATGGGATTATCTTGAGCCTGTTAATATGATAATAATCAAGGGAATAATTATTGAAACAAACTCAAAATGTGAGAGGGAATGTGATGTAGAACAATGATGGTGAAATCAACCTTGGACCAGCAGAAGGATTCCTCCAGAGAACCTAGCTGTATATACAATAAAGTTCAAGAATATGTCACTGAATATAAGACCGCAAGGAGATCAAACCAGTCAATACTAAAGGAAATCAATCCTGAATATTCATTAGAAGGACTGATGCTGAAACTGAAGCTCCATTTCTTTGGCCACCTGATGCAAAGAGTCAACTCATCAGAAAAGCCCCTGATGCTAGAAAAGAGTGAAGGCAGGAGGAGAAGGGGATAACAGAGGGGAAGATGGTTGGATGGCATCACTGACTCAATGGATATGAGTTTGAACAAGCTCTGGGAGATGGTGAAGGACAAGGAAGCCTGGTGTACTGCATTCCATGGAGTCACAAAGAATTGGGCATGACTGAGCAACTTAACAACAAAACTCACTTGAGATGAGTAGTCACTAAAGCTTCATTCTTACCCTAATGAGATCACAAGTTGGCAATTAAGAAAATAAAAAGCTCCAACATTTTGTTATACCAAGAAACTAGTATTCAGGTTTCTAAGAGGCCCAAAGCACAGCTCATGCTTTTGTGTTTCTGGTGAATTATACCCAGTCCTTTGGTGCTACAGTGTGCTCTCATACAAAGGACTGGAGAAAACATGTTTATTTAAATCCAGGGAGTTTGTAAATCAAGCTTGCTACAGCATAAAGTGATCCTTTTTTAGCCCTTCCAAGGAGTACTTTTTAAAATATACATATCCTTCTCATGAAGTGAAAACTCATTTTTACTCTAGCTGATGTACTGGGGTTGAGTGAAACTACAAAGTATATCACCTGAGTTGCAATTTCACGTGAATTAGTTTTAAAAAGTTAACAGTGGCATCACTCTATAAAGAGTGGGTTAAAAACTGCTGTGCCATAAGCTAAATCTCTGATGGCTTTGGTGTATCACCTAGACTCCTCCAAATAAAAGTACACATACTAGACCATACTAGATAGTTCATTACTGCTAGAGAGTTAAGATGAAATATGTCAATTTAACATCAAGATCATCCACAACATGGCTTGATTTATCTAAAGGAAAAAGTGAAAATCCAAGACAATCTATTATGGTCTTATTTGGCAGGTCCAATTGTTTTCTGGCTCATGCTGCTTGGTTTGGGGTACTTGTTCTTTTTCCATAATAATGCTGGGTTAAGTGTTTCATTTGCCTTAATGTCTCCATTGGATCCACATTATGGCAACACCGCATCATTATAAATCCAATCATTGCTATAATTAGGGTTTAGAAGTCTAAAAGCTTTCCCAAAGAAAACAATGTCAAAATGTAGGCATGACTAAAACACTATAATTCTCCCAACTTTAGAGAAACTAACCCTCATATACAAGTATATTTGAAAATGGAAATACATTATGACCATTTTAATTTGACAATATTAAAAATGACTATATCCAGATTGCCAATGTTCCACAGACATTTAACTCCTTAACTGAAAGATTTTACAATAGAGAAGATATATATGTGTGTGTGTGTGTGTGTGTGTGTGTGTGTATGTATGCAACATGAAAATGAAAAACGAGATTTTGAATCAATTATCTAGTCATTTTCAAGTGATTCTCTTCAGTCATACTGAAACCATGCAGGTCAGCCTAATTGTAGTCTTAGCTAGCAATCTGCAAGGGACTTAAAATTTCTCCATTTCTCTTGTACATAGGCCTCTGAAGTTTCCTTAAAAAGGTTTAGTGAAATTTGGGGCACAGCATGCATTTGTTCTTATTCTCTTTCAAACAGATTCACAAAAGAGAATGCCAAACAGTCATCTATTACCCACTGGGCACAGCAGGTCAGAGGGGCTGAGAAAAAAATGTGAGATCAGATGAAGCCCCCTGCTCCGTGCCTTTTAAATTTTTCTCTTAATTTGAACAGAATTTTGCTCTCATGTTCTTTTCTCAACACAATAACATTTCTTAAAGAAGGCATTGAGTCTTCTCCAAAGACAAGACAGCAAATGAGAAAGTGACTGAAACTGAAGAAGTTATGATTCAGTTATACCTTCCTAGCCTAGATACATTTCATAATCCCCCAATCTGATATTCTAACTTGTAACCTCAAATGTGTTATAACTTTCTAGCCTTCGCAGAATTGACGGTATCAGTACATCTATCCATTTCCATCTCATGAGGACTGACTCAAAAAGAACCCAGTACTATTTATCTGGCTTCCTTTCTGTTTAAATCTTTTTGTCTGTTTTTATTGTTGTTCAATCAATAAGCCATATCCAACTCTTTACAACCTCAGGAACTGCAGCATGCCAGGCTTCCTTGTTCTTCACTGTCTCCCTGAATTTGTTCAAACTCATGTCCATTGAGTTGGTAATGCCGTCCAACTATCTCATCCTCTGTCATTCCCTTCTTCTCCCTCCTTTAATCTTTCCCAGCATCAGGGTCCTTTCCAATGAATCAGTTCTTCGATTCAGATGGCCGAAGTATTGGAGTTTCAGCTTTAGCATCAGTCCTTCCAATGACTATTCAGGACTGACTTCCTTTAGGATGGACTGGTTGGATCTCCTTGCTGCCCCCGGGACTCTCAAGAGTCTTTCCCAACACCACAGCTCAAAAGCATCAGTTCTTCAGTCCTTAGCCTTTATGGTCCAACTCTCACATTCACACATGACCACTGGAAAAACCATAGCTTTGACTACATGGATCATTGTTGGAAAAGTGACGTCTCTGCTTTTTAATACACTGTCTTGGTTTTTCATAGTTTTTCTTCCAAGGAGCAAGCATCTTTTAATTTCATGGCTTCAGTCACTGTCCACAGTAATTTTGAAGCCCAAGAAAATAAAGTCTGTCACTGTTTCCATTATTTCCCCATCTATTTGCAATGAAGTTATGGGACTGGATGCCATGATCTCAGTTTTTTGAATGTTGAGTTTTAAGCCAGCTTTTTTACTCTCCTCTTTTACTTTCATCAAGAGGCTTTTTAGTTCCTCTTCACATTTTGTATTAGTTTCCTATTGTTTCCATAAAAGATTACTCTACTAGAGTGACTAAAAACAACACCAATATATTATTTTGCAGTCCTGGAGTTTGAAGTCTAATGTAGGATCTCCTTGAATAAAATCAAGGTGTCAGAAATGATCCTTCTGGAAATGCTAAAGGTATCTGTTTCCTTGCCTTTTCTGGCATGTACAGACCTATATTCCTTGACTCATGACTCCCTTCAAATATCTTTAAAGCCAGAAAATTTCTTATCAACCTGGCATCACTATGACCTTGCTTTTATCACTCTTACATCTTGTCTTGTCTCTGACTCTTATGTCTCTCACTTTTTAAAAAATGCATTTATTTTTGGCTGTATCGGGACTTAGTTGCTTCATGTGGGGTCTTTCCTTGCAGTGCACCGGCTTCCCTCTAGCTGTGGCATGTGGGCTCCAGAGTGCTTGAGCTTTGGTAGTTGCCCTCCCACATGTAAGATCTTAGCTGCAGGAACTAAGGGACTGCAGAATCTTAATTACTGGACCATTAGGGAAGTCTTCCCTCTTCCATGTTTAAGGACACTTGTTATTTCTTTGAGTTTATGAGGAAAATTCAAGATTTCCTCCCTATTCTGGTATCAGCTGATTAGCAATCTTAACCCTACCATTTACTTTGATTGCCCTTTATCATGCAACCTAATATATTCATAAATTTTGGAGATGATGCAATCATGTTTGGGAACCATTGATCTATGTACCATAGTCTCTAGAAGTTACTCCAGCATTCCTTCCTGAAAATGCATATAAATGCAGCCTTTATTCATCAAATAAGTTTCTATTTCATTCTTTCAAAACTTTCCCAAGATAGTAAGTTCTTGGCAGCATGCTACTGTGAAAAAGCATTGAGTGAGACTCAAAAACCTTGAATCCAAGTTCTAGTATATCACTAATTATATCAATATATTTAATTTTGTGAACCTGAATTTCTTCTGCTTGTAAAACAAATGTAATAAATAGTTGACAACTTGACCAGCTCATAGAATATTGTGGTGACCAGATGAATTAGTGACTTGCAAGGTCCTTTAAAACAATTGAATCGGACAAATGATAGATCAAAGAACAGTAATATAAACTTTAGAGATACGTTGACCTGTGTTGAAATCCTGGCTATTTCATGTGACTTTGGGCTATTTTCTTAAATTCTCCAAATGGATTTTTCTATCTGTAAAATAAACCTAACCCTCAGGGGCTTCCCTTGTGGTTCAACTGGTAAAGAATCTGCTTGCAATGCGGGAGACCTGGGTTCAATCCCTGGGTTGGGAAGATCCCCTGGAGAAGGGAACAGCTACCCACTCCAGTATTCTGGCCTGGAAATTCCATGATACTGTAAGTATAAACAACAACAAAAAAGAGATACTGTTCTTTAACCTGGGGTGTGGGCCTTAAGCCTCTGTGAGCTTTCTACCTAAGAATGAAAGCAATACAAAGGAGAGTAAAGTAAAGAAATGGTCTCTGATGACATCCTTTAAGCTCCTGAATCAATCTTTGTTGACTGTGCTGGTGGTAACCTATTATCCCTTAACTCCACACACGTAACTCTAAATTTAGGAGGCTGGGACTCTGCAAACTATCTTCATTGACTCACTTGATGGTCAACCTTTCATTAGGTTCTGCTATTGGAGGTGTTAGAGTGACAGTGAAAGGACAGGAAAGAGGGTGGAGGGATTTCCATACACAGCATCTGTGGTTCTAGAAACTGAAGACATTTCTAGCTCTCAGTTCAGTTCAGTCAGTCAGTCATATCTGACTTTTTGTGACCCCATGGACTGCAGCATGGAAGGCTTCCCTGTGAATCACCAGCTCCCAGAGCTTGCTTAAACTCACATCCATCAAGTTGGTGATGCCATCCACCCATCTCATTGTCCCTTCTCCTGCCTTCAATCTTTTCCAGCATCAGGGTCTTTTCCATGAGTCAGCTCTTCACATTAGGTGGCCAAACTATTGGAGTTTCAGTTTCAGCATCAGTCCTTCCAGTGAATGTTCAGGACCGATTTCCTGTAGGATTGACTGGTTTTGATCTCCTCGAAGTCCAAGGGACTCTCAAGAGTCTTCTCCAACACCATGGTCTGAAGGCACCAGTTCTTCAGCTCTCTATGGTCCAACTCTCCATCCATACTGGAAAACCCATAGCTTTGACTAGATGGACCTTTGTCAGCAAAGTAATGTCTCTGCTTTTTAATATGCTGTCTAGGTTAGTCATAGCTTTTCTTCCAAGAAGCAAGCATCTTTTAATTTAATGGCTGCAGTCACTATTTATTTTTATAATGTAATTATTTATTATAAAATATACTAAACATAAAATCTACCATTTAAGCCATTAATTGTATTCATTAGTTTCAAAAAGCTATCATTTCAGATATATATACATATATATATGTATATATATATATTCATTCTGTCTAAATGGTTAGATGATGCCATGGAGACAACGGTACCAAAGGGGTTATATGTTCTCCTCATCAAGATCTCACTATGATTAACATCTTACATACTTACGTTACATTCTTTACAATTAGTGAGCTAATATTGATATATTAACAATTTAAGTTCAAGTTTATTTAATTTATTGATTTCTTTAGTTTTCACCAACAACTTTTTGTGTTATAAGATTCCATCTAGGATGCCACACACCACTTTACTTGGCATGTTGTCTCCTGAAGCTTCTCTTGTCTTAGACATTTCTTTAGATTTTCCTTAGTTTTGATGCCCTTGCCAGTTTTGAGGAGTTCTGGGTAAGTATTTTGTAAATGCCCCTCTATTGGAATTTCTCTCACATCTTTCTCATCATTAGATGAGAATTACAGGTTTTTCATAGGAATAACCGGACGTAAAGTGCCATTTCACTCCCTCATATCAGAGGGTACATACCATCTGCATGGCTATCCCTATTAATGTTAACCTTGATTACCTGGCTGAGGTAGTGTTTGTCAGGTCAGTATGTATCCATGGATATTTATCTTGTACTATGGATTATAATCTAATGCTACTTTATTCATTGCTCAAATTTTTCTGGCTTTGGCCATTGGGGGCCCTTTCAGTTCGCTCTCGTGTCCTTTTGACATACGTTCATCAGTTAGGCTTGTTGTTTGTTTTTGTTGAACGCTTCTGTACTTTCTGGCACTGCAAGATGCTTTAGACTTATCTTGTGTATTTCCTGCCTTAGTTCTAGAATCAGACATTTCTCAAAGGAACCGTGGCTACTTTTATTGTAGAATGGTAAGAAAGACCAATTCTGGGTACTAGATGAGATTGTTGCTGCTGGGGTATCCTTGTTTCTAAGCTCTCTCAGATAATAGAACACAGATATGTGTGTCTATCCTAATCTGTCTCTATACATGTATCTGTAGTGATTTCTATATATATCTGTATCTATTTTAAAGTAATAATAGGTTCTTACTGATGTCTAAAAATCTAGTCCATTACCATAACGTTGATCACTGGAGCATTCTCATGCTTATATGTAATCCCACCCCAACAGTGAGAAACCTGGCTTTCACCAGTATAGATGTAAAGCAGTATCAGAACTGTTACCTGTATTGCAGTTTGTTTCTAACTGTGGATATGCTAAGGCGCCTAGAGATCTGAGGATAAAGTATGCTGGAGCCCCTCCTTCAAGAACCTACAGATGTGTTTTTGTTCTATCAACTTTGTTGTTCAGTTTCTCAGTTATGTCTGACTCTTTGCAACCCCAAGGACTGCCACGTGCCAGGTCTCCCTGTCCTTCACTATTTCCCGGAAGTGAAGTGAAGTCGCTCAGTCGTATCCGACCCTCAGCGACCCCATGGATTGCAGCCTTCCAGGCTCCTCCGTCCATGGGATTTTCCAGGCAAGAGTGCTGGAGTGGATCGCCATTTCCTTCTCCAGGGGATTTTCCCGACCCAGGAATCGAACCCGGGTCTCCTGTACTGCAGGCAGATGCTTTACCGTCAGAGCCTCCTGGAGTTTGTTCAAACTCATGTCCAAATTTGCCCTGAATTTACTAATATTTGGGTCAACTCAGGATCTCCTTTTACTTCCAGCATCAGAGTAACCAGCTCACTATAGAAAATGCTTTCTGTTTGAAATCCGTACACAGTTTCTGTTTTTATGTCTGGACCTTGACTGTATCATAGATGTTGGTCTATGAGCCATCTCTCTTTTTTCCCCCATTGGCCAATTTAGGTTGTGTTTCTTATCTCCTATGGCCAAAATAGTATTAAATAATTTATCATACTACTGCTTCTGCTAGTTTTTCTGCCTAGAATGTTTATGTTCTCACTGCCCACATGGAAAATTGTTAGTAATTCCTTTATAGTTAGTTTAGATGTTATGTTTTCTGTGCGTTTCTAACTATGTCCATGCTCTGGCATCACACCAATTTCTTTGCAGAATTTCAGCCAGAGTTGTATACTTCCTTCTCTGTTTTCTTAGGAAGTCCTTTGAATATTGAATTTTCTTCTTGTATGAGAATGCATCAGACATTAAATGACTTTTATAGTTTGCAGATACCTCTTTTTCTCTGCATTCCCTTAAATAGCTTTAAGTCATTAAGATTTTAAAAGGGCCTGAGACTCTGACACATTTATATATTTTACGTGGTAGAGCTATGGTTCTCAGGAACATATATTTAATAAAGCGTATTCCATTCATTGCTTAGTTGAGAAAATATTCTAGTTATCTTTTTCAGTTGGAGAAAGCTGCAGTGTTCTAAACACTGATGTTAAAGTTTTCACACTTTTAAAATATTTGTATTATCAAAGTTTAAAATTCTATCTTTGGTATATTGGAGCTTATTTTATTATCCCAAGGGCTTCTGCTAAACCCAAATATGACAGCATGGGTTACATGATTTAACTCCTGTGTCTTAACCTATTACCCTAGATTTTTAAATATCATTTTGATTTTTTCTTAATTTCAAAGAACCCCAAAACCAGTTCTAAATTTGCTGTTTATAATTCCCTATGGGGAAAAAACAGTTTATTGAAAATAAATACTATATCTGTATGAGCTGTTAACTACTCTGCTATCTCTAGGTTTGCTTTTAAAGTTGTAAAAAATAGTAGCATGAATTTTATCTTACATTGTGAATGTGTTTAGTGCCATTTGGTGAATATTAACCGCATGTGGTGCTTTACATCATCAAGGAAACCTAGTGAAGGAACTATTGGGGAAGGTATATCAAATGAGAGTTTTCTTTATATTTCTCCTTGTTTTTCATTGCAAGATTATGTAATTATCAAAACCAGTGGTGACATAGATAAGATTTCTTGAATTTCATGAGTGTAAACCAGATCCGAGATTTGGAATATGGGTCTTCTAATCCTGATGGTGTTTAAATGACTCTAAAGTTCTCTTGAAATGTCTTGGCATTTCTTTCTGTAGGGACTCTCAAAGAGTGTTTTATTAGATCTCATCTCTGTAGAAGGAAACCACTAAAGTTGCTCCAGGCATATCTATGCTAGATTTCCATGATCCCATCCACTTCCTAAGTGCCAGTCATGTGCCAAATGCCATATGTGCACTGATGTACATCATTGAGTAAAAAAGGAATTGTACTGTAGTATGGAGGTGCAGTGCAAGTGATATGCAAGGGTATTTAAATATTTATGGTATTTGCATCGGGCAACCTGGCCTAGTTTCTGGGGAAAAAGGAGGATGGGATATATATGAAATATAGGTTACTCGTCTCAGACCCTTGAAACATTATTTGCCCAGCCAGATACTTCAGACTGTGTCTAAGAATAAATCAAGAAGGATAATTTCATGTTATGGAAAATAAGTTCAGTTCACTTTCTCAGTCGTGTCTGATGGTGTATTATGTAGCTTTCCTCAGGGTGTGTTTATGGATAATGAGATATTGTTTTCCTTTTTTTTTTTTT
>SJYC01107552.1:0-18889 GCA_006408675.1 Madoqua kirkii | reverse complement strand
TTTTTGTTCTGTTGGCTTAGGAGAAAGTGATGCAAGAGCTATAGAATAGATTTTGAAATCAGACAGACTTCAGTTTACATCCCATTTTGTCATTTTCTAGGTTTCTGAACTTAATTTAATTATCTTCCTTTAATCAGTTTCTTTACTTGTAAAAAAAAGAAAAGGAATAATTATATTTTGCCCCAGTACATGGTTAATGGAAACATTAAAAGAGCTAATGAATGTGTAAAAAATTATTAACTGATAAATGTCATAAAATGTAATTTTAAAAAATTCTATTGAGGACCTTGAGGGAATTACAAGTATTTCCCTCCTCCAAATATGAAGGAAGAGGGAGAAAGGAGAGCTAACAATTACTTTGTGCCTTCTGTATCTCAGGAACAGATGTAGCTTTCTTCATTTATTTTAATTATCCCAATAAAGCCAAAATTGCATATTTTAATCAACTTTTATAGCTGGAAAAAATTGTGATCTCAGAGAGTCAAACAGTTTGCCCCAATCACACAGCTGATGAAAGGTGAAATTAAGAATTCAGACCAAAGCTTGTTCAACTCACTATTTCATGCTCTTCTCTGAGAAAAATCAGCATAGACTACATCATCAAAAATATCATCTTTTTTTTCTTTTAGCTTTTAAATTATGAAATGTTAACTTGGGGGTTAGCATATAGCAGTCGGGCTGCCTCAAAGACAGATTCTGTCAGAAAGTTTATCCATTAGGAATTAAGGCCCTGGTTTATGTTCAGAAAGCCCTCTCCTTTATTATAATTAACTGTCAAATTAACTTTCATTATGAATAATTTAACACAATTATTCACAAGTACTTTAGGAAGATTCTTACAAAAATTAAACAATACCATGACTTTAAAAATCTTCTCCAACTTCCTTTTTGGCCTAAAACAAAATGATAATACAGTCTTAGAAACTAATCATACAATTTTGGACTTTGGAACCAGTTAAAAAATTACACTCTGTATTCGTGTAAGAATGGCATATGAAACTAATTACTGTTGAATTACTTCCATTGATATTACTTCACATTTCCTTAATAATAAAGATAATGTATTTGAGGTCTGGTTCATAAAGTTTTGTGATATTTTAAAATGGTTTTCTCTCGCAATATATAAAGAATTTTAAGTTATGAAAGTATTTATCTTGTGTCTACACATTTAAGAAATACAATGGCTGAGTTTTTTAGGAAGATTCTTACAAAAATTAAACAATACCATGACTTTAAAAATCTTCTCCAACTTCCTTTTTGGCCTAAAACAAAATGATAATACAGTCTTAGAAACTAATCATACAATTTTGGACTTTGGAACCAGTTAAAAAATTACACTCTGTATTCGTGTAAGAATGGCATATGAAACTAATTACTGTTGAATTACTTCCATTGATATTACTTCACATTTCCTTAATAATAAAGATAATGTATTTGAGGTCTGGTTCATAAAGTTTTGTGATATTTTAAAATGGTTTTCTCTCGCAATATATAAAGAATTTTAAGTTATGAAAGTATTTATCTTGTGTCTACACATTTAAGAAATACAATGGCTGAGTTTTAGCTTCAGAAATTTTTTAAACTTACAGATCATCTGTTTTAGTATTATATGAGTCTTCAAACTATGGATACATTGATGGAGCACAGACTTTTTAGACATCATTTATATGCTATACTGAAACGTGACATAAAATGAAAAGTGGATGGGAACAGAGTGGAAGCCAGGAATCTGGACTCACTATAAAATATTACATACGCCTCTGTGTGTTCCTTATGTGCATATTATGTGCTAAGTTGCTTCAATTATGTCTAACTCCATGAGACCCTATAGTGCCTGGTGGGCTACCTCTGTCCATGGGAGTCTCCAGGCCAAGAATACTGGAGTGAGTTGCTGTGCCCTCCTCCAGAGATCTTCCCAACCCAGGGATGGAACTCAAGTCTGTTACATCTCCTGTTCTTGCCACCTGCTGCATCAGTTGCTTCCTTATGTACTTCCAGTAGGTATCACAGAGGAAATTCCTCTGATTTCTTTTACATCCAACTATTAGTATCTAGAACAACATATGGTACAGAGAAAACACTGGCAACCATGCATATCTGGAAGATATCTTGGTGTTTGGCATTGCAGAATGGTACTTTTCTATGGCTAATTTGAAGTTCTCATTTTGTATAAATTCAGCTCTTACGAAAGTCATATATATGGAGTTGAAAAGAAAATAAAGGTTTTCCAAGTAAAATGGGGGCATTAGCTGTATTTATATATCTTTGCCCTGGGCAATCTTTGTATGTGGCTTTAACATAAGGGAGCACTCAGTTGTATATTAGATATTAAACTATCCTATTAGGCATCTACTTTGATCTCTGGGACATCAATGGTGATATCAAGCCAAGGTGTTCTCCTTGCATAAATTGTTGGGATTTACCTTTATTCTATAAAATGACAAATATCAATGTGCTCCCTGTGGTGGATTCATGTCAATGTATGTCAAAACCAATACAATATTGTAAAGTAAAAAAAAAAAAAAAAGTGCTCCTTTTCTTTCCTTTCTTAAGCTTCATGTGTCAGTCTAAAAAATTATTACTAAGCTATATTTGCTACCTGAGTGTGGTTTTTCAGAAACCTAGACAGAGAATCTGGAGATAAGTAGCAAGCAATTTCATTCTTTGCTTCCCACTGAGCTTTCCCATTGCAGCTGAAATGGTATGTGACCTTTGTATCACCTAGTCACAGCAGGGTAACTTTAAAGGACATTTGACTGGAGTTAACATTAAGCCCTTGAACATTCAGCTTATTTCTGACATAAGACTAAATATATATAGTGTTATTGGCTGAGCACAAAGTGATTTTTTTTCCCTTTGTCTTTTTTTCCTCAGGTCAAATACAATTTACTCTTTGTTCAAAAGTACTATTTTGAACTTAGCATTGCCTCAATTTATCCATTTTCCTCTGGAAATAAATTCTTTATTCCCATATCCATAAATTAGAATACTTTGTTATTTCTGTTAGATGTACTTGGCTTATAGTTTACCTGATGGGATCTTTGAGGATGAGAAGCATGTGTTTCTTGGTTATTAGTATTCACAAGATCTACTTCATATTCTGTATCTTTTTAGGTACTTGTAAAACATCAGAAAGGAAATGGTTTGGTTTTTCTATTTCTGTATTTACATGAGTCTTGAACATCAGTCTTTATTGCAAGAATGATATTTACATATTATTGTTATGAATAAAATAAACAACAACTAATAGTTCTGATCAATTTTTAATATGCCAAAAACAAGCACTGTATTTGTGCACATGAATAGCCCAGGGAAGCTTGTTAAAATGCAGATTTTGATTTGATAAGTCTGGGGGAGATCTGAAAATCTGCATTTCAAACAGGTACCTCGGTGATATTCCTGTTGCTTATCCAAGGACCACACAACAGGCATTTGAAGTAGGTACTCATTTTTAGATGAGGAATTTGAAATTAAAGAGATGGAATAATTTGTCCAACATAATACAATAAGAATTTGGCAGAGTTGAGACTCAATGATTTCAATTTGTTGCCAAAGTTCATCATTAACCAATGGTTCTAAGAGTTACTTAGGGAAAATACTCATTTTTCTCTCCTCAGACTATTTTAGGGTTTATAAACTATAATATAAATGAACTAGTAGAGAAATAAAATGGAAGCTTGTATATGTTCTTTTTATTCAACAATCTCAAAAACAACAGAATGATCTCTGTTCGTTTCCAAGGCAATCCATTCAATATCATAGTAATCCAGGTCTATGCCCCAACCAGTAATGCTGAAGAAGCTGAATGGTTCTATGAAGACCTACAAGACTTTCTAGAACTAACACCCCCAAAAGGTGTCATCCTCATTATAGGGTGAGACAGTGCACTAAGTCCTGTCTGACTCTTGCAACCCCATGGACAGTAGCCTGCCAGGCTCTTCTGTCTATGGGATTCTACAGGCAAGAATACTGGAGTGGGTTGCTATTTCCTTCATTATGGGGTACTGGAATGCAAAAGTAGGAAGTCAAGAAACACCTGGAGTAACAGGCAAATTTGACCTTGGAGTACAAAATGAAGCAGGTCAAACAAACACCCTCTTCCAGCAACACAAGAGAAGACTCTACACATGGACATCACCAAATGGTCAATACTGAAATCTGATTGATTATATTCTTTGCAGCCAAAGATGAGAAGCTCTATACAGTCAGCAAAAAACAAAACAATAACAACAAAAAAACGGGAACTGACTGTGGCTCAGATCATGAACTCCTTATTGCCAAATTTAGACAAATTGAAGAAAGTAGGGAAAACCATTAGACCATTCATGTATGATCTAAATCAAATCCCTTATGATTATACAGTGGAAGTGACAAATAGATTCAAGGGATTAGATCTGAAAGAGTGCTTGATGAACTATATGGATAGAAGTTCATGACATTGTACTGGAGGCAGTGATCAGGACCATGCCCAAGAAAAAGCAATGCAAAAAGGCAAATGGCTGTCTGAGGATGTCTTACAAATAGCTGGGAAAGGAAGAGAACCTAAAGGCAAAGGAGAAAAGGAAAAATATATTCATTTGAATGCAGAGTTCCAAAGAATAGCAAGGAGAGAAAAGATAGCCTTCTTCAATGATCAATGCAAAGAAATAGAGCAAAATTATAGAATGGGGAAGACACTAGAGATCTTGTCAAGAAAATTAGAGATATCAAGGGAACATTTCATGCAAAGATGAGCACAATAAAGGAGAGAAATGGTATGGACCTAACAGAAGCAGAAGACATTAAGATGAGGTGGCAGGAATACATAGAAGAACTATACAAACAAGATCTTCATGACCAAGATAATCACGATAAGTGTGATCCACTCACCTAGAACCAGACATCTTAGAATGCAAAGTCAAGTGGATCTTAGGAAGCGTCACTACAAACAAAGCTAGTGGAGGTGATGGAATTCCAGTTGAGCTATTTCAAATCCTAAAAGATGATGCTGTGAAAGTGCTCCACTCAATATACCAGCAAATTTGGAAAACTTGGCAGTGGCCACAGGACTAGAAAAGGTCAGTTTTCATACCAATCCCAAAGAAAGGCAATGCCAAAGAACGCTTAAACTACCTCACAGTTTCACTCATCTCATATGCTAGTAAAGTAATGCTCAAAATTCTCCAAGCCAGGCTGTAACAGTATGTTCAAGCTGGATTTAGAAAAAGAGAAACCAGAGATCAAACTGCTGAAATCTGTTGATTCATTGAAAAACCAAGACAATTCCAGAAAAACATCTACTTTCACTTTATTGACTATGCCAAAATATTTGACTGTGTGGTTCACAACAAACTATGGAAAATTCTGAAAGAGATGGGAATTCCAGAAAACCTGACCAACCTCCTGAGAAATCTGTATGCATGTCAAGAAGTGACAGTTAGAACTGGAAATGAAACAACAGACTGGTTCCAAACTGGGAAAGGAATACATCAAGGCTGTATATTGTCACCTTGCTTATTTAACGTATATGCAGAGTACATCATGAGAAACACGGCTGGATGAAGCACAAGCTGGAATCAAGATTGCCAGGAGAAATATCAATAACCTCAGATATGCAGATGACACCACCCTTATGGCAGAAAGTGAAGAACTAAGAACCTCTTGATGAAAGTGAAAGAGGAGAGTGAAAAAGTGGGTTAAAACTCAACATTTAGAAAACTAAGATCGTGGCATCCAGACTCATCACTTCATGGCAAATAGATTGGGAAACAATGGAAACAGTGAGAGAATTTATTTTTTGTGGCTCCAAAACCACTACAGATTGTGACTGCAGCCATGATATTAAACGACTCTTGCTCCTTGGAAGAAAAGCTGTGACCAATCTAGACAGCATGGTAAAAAGCAGAGACATTACCAACAAAGTTCTGTCTAGTCAAGACTATGGTTTTTCCAGCAGTCATGTATGGATGTGAGAGTTGGATCATAAAGAAAGCTGAGTGCTGAAGAATTGATGCTTTTGAACTGTGGTGCTGGAGAAGACTTTTGAGAGTTCCTTAGACTGTAAGGAGAGCCAACCAGTCCGTCCTAAAGGAAATCAGTCCTGAATTTTCATTGGAAGGACTGATGCTGAAGCTGAAACTCCAATACTTTGGCCACCTGATGCAAAGAACTCCTTGGAAAAGACTGTGATGCTGGGAAAGACTGAAGACAGGAGGAGAATGACAGAGGATGTGATGGTTTGAATGGCCTCACTGACATGAGTTTGAGTAGGCTCTGGGAGTTGGTGATGGACAGGGAAGCCTGGCGTGTTGTAGTCCATGGAGTTGCAAAGAGTTGGACATGACTGAGTGACTGAAATGAACTGATAGAATTTTCAAAACACATCCAAAATTACTTTATTTCTGTTTATTTTATTGCATATCAGTAACAATTCAAAGACTAGAACTGATCTGCCAAACTCACTTTGAGTTGCATTTCTGTAAACCACTATGACATTTAGGAGATTTTTATATGTACTTGCCCACTCAATGGAAATGACAATGGTAGGTTTTTATTTTTATTTTTTAACTAAAAATGTAGCTATTTGCACTTAAAACGTGGTTCTGGATTTGAAGTGAGTAAGGGAGAAACAGAGGAAAGGAGGAGAAAAGAGAAAAGAAGAAAGGAAGAAAGTGGGAAGAAAAGAAAGACCCAAGGGAAAAAATGAAAATAAAATTAAAGCGAAGTGAATTGATTCTTTTGTTTCATCCACAGTTATTTAGAGAAAAGCGAAGAGGAGCTAAAAGACCTCTTGATGAAAGTGAAAGAGGAGAGTGAAGAGGCTGGCTTAAAGCTCAACATTCAGAAAATGAAGATCATGGCATCCATTCCCATCATTTCACAGGAAATAGATGGGGAAACAGTGTCAGACTTTATTTATTTGGGGTCCAAAATCACTGCAGATGGTGACTGCAGCCATGAAATTAAAAGATGTTTACTCCTTGGGAAAAAAGTTATGACCAACCTGGATAGTATATTCAAAAGCAGAGACATTACTGTGCCGACTAAGGTCCGTCTAGTCAAGGCTATGGTTTTTCCTGTGGTCATGTATGGATGAGAGTTGGACTGTGAAGAAGGCTGAGCACCGAAGAATTGATGCTTTTGAACTGTGGTGTTGGAGAAGACTCTTGAGAGTTCCCTGGACTGCAAGGAGATCCAACCAGTCCATTCTGAAGGAGATCAGCCTTGGGATTTCTTTGGAAGGAATGATGCTAAAGCTGAAACTCCAGTACTTTGGCCACCTCATAAGAAGAGCTGACTCACTGGAAAAGACTTTGACGCTAGGAGGGATTGGGGGCAGGAGGAGAAGGGGACGACCAAGGATGATATGGTTGGATGGTATCATGGACTCGATGGACGTGAGTCTGAGTGAACTCTGGGAGATGGTGATCAACAGGGAGGCCTGGCGTGCTGCGATTTGTGGGGTCGCAAAGAGTCAGACACGACTGAGCGACTGAACTGAACTGATGCTTTTTTTTGGTTTGTTTTCTAAAAAGGGTTGCTATTTACTTAGGTCTATTGAATTTTTATTCCTTCTAGTTTTTCTGTTATTTTGTGTGGCATTAGACACCTCACTCTTAGTTCTGAGTGTAAGGTCAAGCAGAGGTTACATCAATATTTTTTCTATCATTTCATAAGAAAAATAACATTGTATGATTTATTGATTTTAAACATTCCTCCCTTCTTCAGTCATCTCAGTAGAAAATAGAAGATAAAGCAGAAAACAGAAGGCAAAGTTGTGAACACATTGTCTTATGGATTTGTAGGTCAGCATGGAGAATGTCTGGTCTCTCTCCTTTTATCTCATTCATCTGTAGTGCTTAAACATCTTTTTTAGAAGAGAATCTGTAGCCCACTCCAGTATTCTTGCCTGGAAAATCCCAAGGACAGAGGAGCCTGGTGGGCTACAGTCTGAAAGGACCTCAAAGAGTTGGACACGTCTGAGCACCACCTCCAACACACACAGACACACACAGACACACACAGACACACACACACACACACACACACACACACACACACTGCCATAGTTTCACAAGTGTATTACTCTAGAATCTTGTAAAGTCAATCTCTTTTAGAAAGAATGATTAGCCTAGTTCCTTTATGGTGTTTAAACTTCCACTGAAAATGTTTCAATGTTTTCAGTTATGACTGTCTACCTAGCACCTAATATCCAATATTTTATCTTTGATGTAAGTATTAATACTTTTGTCTATCTGTTGAATGTATTCAAATTCCGACATTCAGCAGTTTAAGACTTCCTTTGCTTTTAATTTTTTTCCCATTATATTGAAATTAAACTAAAACTTGTTCTGAATATGTAGTAAGGAGGTCAGGAGTTGTAAATCCCTAGAGGTTTACAATAATATTGTCTAGGAAATAAAAATATATTGAGTAGTTAATTCCTGAGATTGTACCATGATATTGTAAGGAGATGTATATATCAGAATCCTGGAAAAAAAGAGTTCTGCAAATTTTCTTAAAATCTCTCTTTTGGAGTGTCAACTTCACATTGGAAATGCAAACTGACCTGGCCTGTGTATCAGCTCTGTTGCTGGAAGCTTTATGGCCTTAAACAAATGACTTCCTTCTTTAATTATTTTTTGGTATTATTACCTATAAGATGGGATTAATATATCCAGCTCAGTTTTTTTGAGATTACATGAGATGGCATACGAAAAGAACATATCTTGCTTATGATGTTTATATAGTGTTTATTTCTTTCCTTTAAACTTTATTTTTGAGAGAGCCTATAGCATATTGATAGTTTTGTATTCATGAACAATATCTGCAAAATAATTTTATGCAGAATTAATTCTTTACTGTTTTGCTATGAGATATCATATGTCTATGTCTCAATCAATATTTATTTCTATTTCATTCCTACATTGATATCTATATCCAACTCTATTTTTTCACTCTGTATTGGTCTTCTATCTATATTCTCCTTTTAACAGAGTTTGGAATCTAATCACCTGAATCAAGATATTTCTTTATGCTTTATTGCCTACCAGGTAGCGTTTGGTGCCATGGAGTTCCCTTGCTGTCTTGTTGATCAGATCTCAACCTCCAGGGAGC
Organism: Madoqua kirkii; assembly: GCA_006408675.1. NCBI lineage: Eukaryota > Metazoa > Chordata > Mammalia > Artiodactyla > Bovidae > Madoqua > Madoqua kirkii. Next base: position 9,793 of record SJYC01107552.1, on the reverse strand, counting down.
CTTTGAAAGCTCATCTCTCAGATCTTGTGCTCAGACTTAAGATGGCTGCTGCAGTACACTCTGCAGGGAAGGCTAAGTGCTTTGTGAGAAGATGGCTGCTGCAGTACACTCTGCAGGGAAGGCTAAGTGCTTTGTGAGAGATTTCTGTGAGCGTTCCTGCCTTCCTCTCAGTTTTCAGTGAATTGTTACAAACATAAGAAAGTGTTAACGTAATTATTGTGGCAGAGTGCTGATGGGCAGGAATGATCTTGATGTGTGCCACTGGAGTCGGGCCCTGAAAGATAGAATTTGGCTTGATAGGAGTGGTAATAGGAAGACCTTAATCCAGATGCTTTAACATTTAGATTATTCACTTTACCTTATAACATCCCTAAGAATACTGATCCTTAGCTTGTGTACCTTTCTTTCACTTTTAAAATGTATGTTATAGTCAAAATTTTATTATCAGATACGTACTGTGTGTTACTGAGTCATGTCTGACTCTTTGAGGCCCCATAGACTATAAGCCCACGAGGCTTCTCTGTCCATGGGTTTTCTCAGGCAAGAATACTGGAGTGGGCTTCCAATTCTTTCTCCAGGAGATCTTCCCGACTCAGAGATTGAACCTGGGTCTCCCTCATTGCAGGCAGATTCTTTACCATCTGAGCCATGAGGGAAGCCCCCGACATGTACTATTTTATATATATTTCTTGACAAAACATATTTTTGTCTGACATGAAAAATTCACATTTCTATCGACATTTTCTTCTTCCTAGTTGTGTATTGTTAACACTCACTGATATTATCACTGTATCTTAGAAATATAAATAGCACAAGGTGGCCTGGATATAATAATCACAAGTTACATTGGTCACTGCATTTCAGACTGTGGACTAAATACTTTATTGGAATATTCTCCTCAAAAATTTTGATGTAAGAAGTAATTTATGGTCATTTTATGGGCAGGAGAATTAAGACTGAGAAGAGTTTTATGACTTATGCAAGGTGGCACGGACTAGCAACTGATGAAACCAGGGCCCTAACATGGTTTACTCCAGCCAGCAGTAAGACATATCCATCACTCAGTTCTAGTGCTTTTCGCTAGTGACAGTGAAGGTGAAGTTGCTCAGTCGTGTCCACCTCTGCGACCCCATGGACTGTAGCCTACCAGCCTCCTCCGTCCATGGGATTTTCCAGGCAAGACTACTGGAGTGGATTGTCATTTCCTTCTCCAGGGGATTTTCCTGATCCAGGGATTGGACCCTGATCTCCTGCATTGCAGGCAGATGCTTTACAGAAGCTTTTTGCCAGTCAGTTCAGTTCAGTTGCTCAGTCGTGTCCTACTCTGCAAACCCCATGAACCACAGCATGTCAGGCCTCCCTGTCCATCACCAACTCCCAGAGTCCACCAAACCCATGTCCATTGAATCCGTGATGCCATCTTAACCATCTCATCCTCTGTTGTCCCCTTCTCCTCCTGCCCTCAATCTTTCCCAGCATCAGGGTCTTTTCAAATGAGTCAGCTCTTTGCATCAAGTGGCCAAAGTATTGGAGTTTCAGCTTCAACATCAGTCCTTCCAATGTACACCCAAGGCTGATCTCCTTCAGGATGGACTGGCTGGATCTCCTTGCAGTCCAAGGGACTCTCAAGAGTCTTCTCCAACACCACAGTTCAAAAGCATCAATTCTTCTGTGCTCAGCTTTCTTTATAGTCCAACTCTCACATCCATACATGACTACTGGAAAAACCATAGCCTTAGGAGGAGATAAAATCAGCAAGTCACCTGTGGACTATCTTTCCTGTGATCTTATAATAAGAATAGCACTGCTGATAGAAAATGAAAGACTAAGTACTAGCCCCTGCTATCACCTTGAATATTACACATTGTTATTGCTTGCTAAGTTTATATGGTGTCTGATAAAATGTTGTTTAACTTCTCTCATTTTCTATTGCTCTTCACCTATCTGCTTGGCACCAGCTAATCTATTTTTATCAGCCTTTCTGTACTTTTGTACAATGCTTCTGTACTTTTGCTTTTTCTTTCAATGTGAAAGAGCATTCAGAGTTCAATACCTCAACCTTATTTTTTTCAAAATATTCAATGTATTAAATGAGCTGGTTAAAAAATGTTTCCTCAAAATAGGATTATTAAAGTCTTTTTCATTAATTTACACACATCAGTTTGACTTATTGAATATTCAGGGTAAGTTTAAGAAAAATAAATGGCCATCAATAATATTTGTATGTGCTGCTGCTAAGTCACTTCAGTTGTGTCTGACTGTGTGACCCCACAGATGGCAGCCCCCAGGATCCCCCATCCCTGGGATTCTCCAGGCAAGAACATTGGAGTGGATTGTCATTTCCTTCTCCAATGCATGAAAGTGAAATGTGAAAGTGAAGTTGCTCAGTTGTGTCCAACTCTTCACGACCCCATGGACTGAAGCCTACCAGGCTCCTCTGCTCATGGGATTTTCCAGGCAAGAGTACTGGAGTGAGGTGCCATCGCCTTCTCCAAATATTTGTATGTACATATGTATTATTTAGGGCTTTCCTCATAGCTCAGTGATGAAGATTCTGCCTGCCAAATGCAGAAGATGTGGGTTTGATCCTTGGGTCAGGAAGGACCCTTGGAAAGGAAATGGAAACCCACTCTAATATTCTTGCTTGGAACACCCACAGACAGAGAAGCCTGTGGGCTATGGTCCATGGGGTTGAAAATAGTTGAACGTGATTTAGCCACTAAATATGCATGCACAAGCACATGGTATTTATATTCTTATTTATACATATGCAAGTATTTATATTTTATGCTTTCCTTTCCTGAGTTATACATTGAAATAGTTAATCATAGAAAAATACCTGAGGAAAAGAAACTGTTTTGTTTGCATTTTGTATGACCTTTATTAACTTGTTGTTTATTTTTATAGGGTGCCATGTGTGTCTCCCTGAATGTTTTGCTTAATGCAAGATTTTAAATACTATACATGTATTTAAGTCAGAGTTATTCTTTAAAATGTAAATTATATTGTGTCATTTTAAACATTTTCATAGTTTTTCATCATGCTTACTATTAAATCCAGAGTCTTCACCATAACCTACAAGGTCTTATGTAAGTTGGATTTTCTTACCTTATTTCTGACTGCTTTTATCCTGACTTTGTTCTAGGCAACTGATGTACTCCTTGCTCCTTAACCATTGTAAGAAAGAGTCAACATCAAGAAATTGTAGGTTTCCTTCCTTTGTTATGGAATACTTGTCTCCCAGATAATCACATGTTTTGCATTCTTTCTTCTGGCCTCTGCTCAGATATCATCTTCTCTGTGGGGTCATTTATGATTTACACCACCTGAAGTAACACACCACTTTACGCTGTGTGTTTTCATACTGCTTTTCCAGTGCAGGGCCCCTCTTCTTGCTAGAAATCTCAGTTCTCTGGGACTTTCTCATCTCACTCCACTTTAAAAGCAAAATTCCTGTGCATAAGAGGAGTCTACTCTTTGACTGGGGAGAGTTCTCAGATTCATTTCCAGTTATTGCCCAAAGATTAGTGCTTTCTGCCTAAGTCCTTCTTCCCAGACGGTATGGGGGCTGAAGGAAATAATATAATGTGTTAGAAATACAGAAGGAGTTCTCTCTCTCTCTCTCTCTCTCTCTTTTTTTTCTTGAGGTGAGAATGCCTACACATTAATAGCACAGAGGAGAATGTAGGAACAGAAGTTCAAGAAACCCTACCAAAGCTGAGAGATAAAAACAGTGACAGTAACAAAGAGTAACAAGAATAGAGTAGATATCAAAACAAGAGTAGAGTGATCTAAACAGAAAAACTAGATAGGTAATCCTGAGAACAGAAGATTGACAAGTCAGTGGAGTGGAGCCTGGGGCAAATACCTAGGAGATTCATATTAGTTTGCTGACTTACATAGGTATTGGTTAAGAGGTCATAGACCTCAAGACAAAAAGTGCTAGGAATTTGTACAATATGTACAGTGTTAGGTGTTTGAAATATTTTCCTTATAACAATGTATGTTGTATAGAAGAAGGAAGCATAACAGGAAATCATGCCCAATTCCATTTGATTTCATTGCTTATGGACATGATATTATATTTCATTGGTGAGGTGTGATTTGAGTTGAGGTCTGAGTGTTGGGTAATAGTTATAAGCAAAGGTGGGAAGTGAGATGGGAAGAGACATACACAAGACTGAGATAGAATGTCAATTAAGGGCTGAAAGGGAGGAACTTGGAGGCCATGTGAGAAGAATAAGATGGGATTTTTAAATTCTCCTTTATTAACACCAGATTCAATTTGACATGTGCAAAATTATGCAAAAACATTGACTATATTTTGCCTGTTTCTAGAGCATATGTAAAATTTGATAATATCTGAAACAAAACTTGAATATCAGCTTCTGTAGGTTACCGAATTTTAAGAGGGAAAAAATCTTAAGATTTTCCTGACTCTAATCTCCAATTCAATAAGCACTTGGATGTAGCTTATTTGAACAAACATTTATTGAATTCTTATGTGATAGAAAGTATGTTCAAAGATGGAGATGTGAAGATAAATAAGATAGTCCCTCCAGGGACCTTGAGTAGTGGGAGAGACAGATTGGTAGATAATTAAAATGCAGCCTTCTGCATGTACTGTTAGAAGTAGGTTCACTCCAATATTGATATTTCCTTACAGCTGCAATTATTCTTCAAACCAAATAGGAATTGTTTAATTGTTAAGGAGAAGTACCCCTGATTTCTAGGTTTTTAGTGTTTGTATTTATTTTGTTGAACAAAAATTATACCTTTTTTTTGGTCTACATGTAACTTTAGGCTTTAAAGATGATTTATAAATACTAAGGAACAGCTTGAACTGGTCACTGAATGTATTTTTAAGTCAAAGAGAAATAAAGACAATCATAATAGAATGTGCTATTGAATATAAATAAGGATTCCTTTGTCTGAATTCATTTTTTTTTTTTTTGCCTGATGTCCTTGTATTCCAAGTTTTCGCTGCACTGCGCTCAGTTTTATGAGCTTTCTTTCATGTATCTCTTGGAAGCACAGTGATTTATTCTTTGTTGTTGTCCCTGGTTGATGTCAGGGTGTTTGCCTGTCATCTCATGTGTGTTTGAGTGGCATGAAATGAACAATTGGCTCCAGATATAAGTATCCTACAGGTCAGTGTTTCTAAGTGGCATCAAGGGCAGAAAAACCAACAATAGTTTGAGTCTTTGGAAGACTTTATGTAACATTTTAGAGCAGCCAATATGTTTAGAAAACTCTATTGAGTAAATGAATATTTTTGTGTACAAGTAGGAACTTGAACATAAGAATGACAGCAAAAACCAGAACCCATGAGTCTATAATAATAATTTTTACTTGCGTGTGATAAAGAAGCTGTAGCAATAATAGGAATGGAATGCCAAGTCACTTAGTTGCTTGACAGGCATACATATTAAAGTCAACAGGCATAGGATACAGATATAAGCATGGCTACTATTCTGTAGGAGGAACCACAAAATAGATTTTATAATTTCTGTCACCAAGGGCTTTATCTTCATATCTAGACAAATTGTCAGAGAATAGGAAGTCAGGGTTAATCCTTACTTGTCACATTTACTGCTATACTTTGTTAAAATCCAATTTGATAGACTATAAAAATGATAATTTACTCAATATATTTTAAACAGAGCAGTAATCATTGTAAGCCATGACATACAAAGGCCACTTTCTTATGGTGAGCATGTCTCAGGTCTACACAAAGGGAGAAAAGTTTAGAGGTGTAGCTATAATGGGTGAGGGGCTCAATAAGTATTGACGGACTGTAATATGTTCATACCGTATGAGGTACTATGTGCTGGGAAAGAAGAACGAGGTGGGAATTTGGAAAAGCGTTGAAACTTTGGGAAGAGGAGACTGCGGGCAAACCAAACATCTTGTGACATTTGACTGAGGTCATCAAGATGATCACAGCCAAATGAGGGAGACACACAGTGTTATGGAAGAGAGAGACTGCCAGGTTGTAACCCAGCAAATCAGGTTCTAGAGACTAATCCTATTCTGGCACAAATTTGCTCTTTCAATTTGAGCAATTAACTTTTTAAAGAATATGTATTTGACTGAGTCAGCTCTTAGTTGCAGCACGTGGGATCTTTCACCGCAGCTTGTGGATTCTCTGAGTGTGGTGTGTGGGTTCAGTAGCTGTGGCTCACAGGCTTAGTTGCTCTGAGGCATGTGGGATCTTGGCTACCTGCCCAGAGATTGAAACCAAGTTCCCTGCATTGCAAGGTGAATTCTTAACTACAGGACCACCTGGGAAGTTCCTAAGCAGTTCACTTTTTAAAACTGAGCTTCAATTTTGTTGTCTGTAGAATGGCCTATTTTATCTGTAAGAGTGCTTTCATTTTTTTTTAATTTAATACTTTATTCTATTTTACAATACTGTATTGGTTTTGCCATACATTGACATGAATCAGCCACAGGTGTACACGATCTCCAAATGCCGAAGCCCCCTCCCACCTCCCACCCCACACCATCTGCCCGGATCATCCCGTACACTAGCCCCAAGCATCCTGTATCCTGTATTGAACATAGTCTGGCGCTTCATTTCTTATATGATAGTATACATGTTTTAGTGCCATTCTCCCAAATCATCCCACCCTCTCCTTCTCCCTCAGAGTCCAAAAGTCTGTTCTATACCTCTGTGTCTCTTATGTTATCTCACTTACAGGGTCATCATTACTATCTTTCTAAAGCCAGAAAGAAAAACACCAATACAGTATGCTTTCAGTTTTAACTCAATAAAGAGATTCTTTCTCCAGTTCCACTGAGGAAAGAACAGAAGAAAAGAAATTTAGATTATCACATGTGGGGTTATGGTTAGAAGTAAAGATACGTTTCCTGAAAGTGAGAACTCAGCATTGGGAAATATTCCTGAGAAACCTAGATGCCACTGTGTGAGCAGACAGGTGAAAATGTTTGACTCTGAACACTGCTGATAGAATGCTAGGCTGCAGTCAAGTGTCTTGGTGGGGGGGGGGGGGAGGGGAATGGACAGTCATCTGTGCTGAGAATCTTCATGCTAAGGAAGTCTGCAGTTTTCAGAAAACAAACTGTATAATTACATCATTAGCTTTCAGGGTGACTATATTTTCCCTCCATTCTGTACAGAACCTTCTTCGTCAGAACTACAATCATCATCTCATATCAGCTTTACTGTGCTATGTTGCTTCAGTTGTATTTGACTCTTTGAGGCCCCATAGACTCTAACCTGCCAGGCTCCTGTCCATGGGATTCTCCAGGCAAGAATATTGGAGTGGGTTGCCATTTCCTCCTCCAGGTTAGCTTTACTAGCAAGATGGAAAATTAGGGAACTGTCTTTTTAGAACTACTGAAGCACACCTGGTCTAATGGACTTCCCCGCTAGGTGGCACTCTAATTATATAAGAAACACCCAGTTAAAAATCAGTAGTATTGACTTGATATTTGAAAAATTTCACTTGTTTTATGCTTGTAAATTATTTTCCCCTTACCACTCAAAAGAAAAATCTAGCTCTCAGAACACTTGTTTTTATATGTAGTTTTAGAAAATTTTCAAATTCAGTTATTTTGTTGGGCATTCAATAATTTAAAAGGCCTTTTTATATATTATATAACAAGCAAAATTCAATAAATACGTGGGTGGTATAAAATATTAGTGTATGTTGGTTTAGTTGGGCTTTTGTAAGGGAACTGTACGGTTTTTAAACTTTACAATGGTATAAGTGATGTGAAAAGTTTTAAAGTGCTTTAAAAATATAAGGTGTGTGTGTGTGGGGGGATCTTCCCTGGTGGTACAGTGGATAAGAATCCACTTCAATGTAGGGGACACGGGATCAATCCCTAGTCCGGGAAGATTCCACATGCCACAGAGCAACTAAGCCAGCAGGCCACATCTCCTGGAGCCGGTGCCCTCTGCAGCCTGTGCTCCACAACAAGAGAAGCCCCTGGGAAGGGAAGCCCCCACTCACTGTGATTAGAGAAAGGCTGTGCCTGGTGGTGAAGACCCAGCACAATCAAAAACAGTAAATAATTGTTAACAAAAATATAAGGGAGGTATGAAGAGAAACGCTATTGCTGTGAAATAAGCCAGAAAAAAACTTTTCTGCATCTCCATTACTATTCTGCAGTGTATTTGTTGCTTATAATGGTGGGAATATTTAATGGAAATAAATGTGTTTTAAAACACTTTCTATAAAAATCCCTTTCAAAGATCTCATCTCCAAAGATGAGTAGTTGTCCTCTCTCCACCTGCTTGGTTTTTCAGGAGCCTGGCTTTCACTGTTAAACAATGGATTATTGACATGTGTATATATTAGTCAACAACAGGAAGCTTTTAAAGTTAAACTGCAAAGTGACATTTCCATTTCTGGAATGACTTAATATCAGAAACCAAAACCAACTTCATCTGGGGTTTAACTTATTTGAGGTGAGTGGGAAAATAAAAACATTGAAAAGCATGTGTTGTAAAACTGATTCCTTTTAAAGAAATAGAACAAAGACATATAGCCAAGTAGCCAAGAGGTCAATATTTAGGGTTGGTTTTCAACAGCAACAACAATCCAAATTAAAAGCAGAAGAAAATACCAATAAAAATCAAACATTTACATTACCATTTCTAAAATTAGTACCCATAAAATATGACTTTCATATACATTGATATAGGGGCTTCCCTGATGACTCAGAGGTTAAAGCGTCTGCCTGCAATGCGGGAGACCTGAGTTTGATCCCTGAGTTAGGAAGATCCCCTGGAGAAGGAAATGGCAACCCCCTCCAGTATTCTTGCCTGGAGAATCCCATGGACGGAGGAGCTTGGTGGGTTACAGTCCACGGGGTTGCAAAGAGTCGGACACGACTGAGCAACTTCACTTTCATACGTTGATATGTTCCATAAAATTAAAAAAGCCAAAATATGAATGTGTCCAGAATAAACATCTGATTTTAAAATGTAGAAGTAAAAGATAGACAATTTGGAGAAAAACACTTCATAAAAGGATTAATTTTGCTTTTTATTATTATTTTTTTTAGTGAGTTATACCAAGTCATTTGGAGTATGACTGTGTATTAAGTACACACCCTAACTTACAAGAACACATTCATAGGCACCTATGGTTTACTTATTCTTCTGAAGCAATTTCACTCCTTCCTCTTTGTTTTGTTAACATTTTAAATTCCTCATTAAAGTTTACCTCTTCCTAGCTAAATCACATGTAGGTCATGTAGTAGATACTGGATAAATGTATAAATAAATTGATGAAGAGACATTGGTTTCACAGATAAGTAAACATGTGATTGAAATTTATAATGTAGTTGAAAGGATTAAAAAATTTCTCTTCCACATGAGCAAAATGACCTTAATATTCCACTCAGCTTGAGTAAATCTCTCACAGGTTTCTTTCTGACAGTAGCTCCCTTTCTTCTTCTTTGAGCATTTACTTTAAAAACCTTGGAATTCTAAATTCTTTACCAAAGTCTTGTCTCAGCCTCTAGCCAGAGTAACAACCCAGCAGTGTCTTTCTCTAGGACCTGGGAGTCATTGCTTGGATGTGTAGTCTTATGTATCTCAGTGTTTATTGCAGCTCTCAATAGCCAAGATATGGAAGCAACCTAAATGTCCATCAAAAGAGGAACAGAAGATGTGGTACATATATACAGTGGAGTATTAGTCATAAAAAGCAAAACTGTGTCACTTGCAGAGACATGGATGGACCTAGAGCCTGTTACACAGAATGAAGTAAGTCAGAAAAATAAATAATATCGCTTATATGTGGAATGTAGAAAA
>SJYC01107550.1:0-19499 GCA_006408675.1 Madoqua kirkii | reverse complement strand
CACTGTATAATCATAAGGGGTTTGATTTAGGTCAAACCTGAATGGTCTAGCGGTTTTCCCTACTTTCTTCAATTTGAGTCTGAACTTGGTAATAAGCAGTTCATGATCTCAGCCACAGTCAGCTCCTGGTCTTGTTTTTGTTGACTGTATAGAGCTTCTATAAAGCATGGCAGAAGAGATTTAAGACTCTTCAGTGACTCCAAGGAGACTTTTATCAAATGAAAGAGGTTTATTGAAGTAATAGTATCATATAAGAAAAATAATTCAGGAAATAAAGTAGGAGCAAGAGTTAAAGAAGCAAACAAGTAGGCACAATGTGGTGTTTCCTTGGTGATTTCTACTCACATAAAAAGAGGTGTTTTTCTAGGGTGTATTCTCAAATCTCCTTATGAAGATCGAGCTTCCTAGGATAGAAATTTAAATTGAGATGCAGAGAAACATTTTAGGCTGCTGATCTACTTAGCCTGATAGACCTTATTTGCTAAATTATCTTCTTGACCTAGGGATAGAACCAGGGCCTTTCACATTGCAGGCAGATTCTTTACCATTGGAGTCACCAAGGAAGCCCCTATATTACTATATAATGACTTATTCAAAGGAAGTTTCTTTAATCTGCAATGTCTAAAGGAAAAAAAAAAACACATAATGCTGTCAGAGACTATTATTTCTCAGAGATTAAAGTTTAGAAAAATTCTCAGAGAATAAAAATTACTCATATTTTTCATTTTAAAATGCTTTTTAGCCCCGTAGTAAAAGTGAATTCGCTCAGTCATGTCTGACTCTTAGCGACCCCCTACCAGGCTCTTCTGTCCGTGGGATTTTCCAGGCAAGAGTATTGGAGCGGGTTGCCATTTCCTTCTCCATAGGATCTTCCCAACCCAGAGATGGAACCCGGGTCTCCCGCATGGCAGGCAGACGCTTTACCATCTGAGTCACCAGGGAAGCCATAGCTTTTTGGCCCCATAGCTGTACTTTTAAAAGGTAGAGTTACTGGGAGTAACTAGAATGTAGAAGATTTGAACAAGGCAACCAAAGGGAAAAGTGTGTTTGATTTTCATATTGCAAATGCTTACTTTGTTGAATAGTCTAAAATTTTATTGTTGTTGCCCAATACTGAATGGAAGTATTTTGTAGACAGTCTTAGAACTATGCTTTTTATGCAGGAGTATTACAGCTTGATGGTAAAGAAGTGTTTGGTGATCATGAGCATATCGTGTAGTGTCTGTTGTCTCAGTCTGCCCATTTTTGAATGGAGATGATGATAACAGTGCTTACTGTATAGATTCCTGTGAAGATATGAGATAATCAATGGAAATAGCTTGGAACAGGGCTTAGCAATGACTAATAATCAATAAATATTTATTTATCTACAAAATATTTAAATGTTTGTTAGAGAAGACTCTTGAGAGTCCTTTGAATTGAAAGGAGATCCAACCTAAAGGAAATCAGTCCTGAATATTCATTGGAAGGACTGATGCTGAAGCTGAAATTCCAATACTTTGGTCACCTGATGCAAAGAACTGACTCATTGGAAAAGACCCTGATGCTAGGAGAGACTGAAGGCAGGAGGAGAAGGGGATGGCAGAGGATGAGATGATTGGGTGGTATTGCCAACTCAATGGACATGAGTTTGAGTAAACTCCTGGAGTTGGTGATGGACAGGGAGGCCTGACATGCTGCAGTCCATGGGGTTGCAAAGAGTCGGACACGACTGAGCAACTGAACTGAACATCCAGAAAGTTCCTGCTTTGAGATATTTGTAAAAATTCTGCTCATAGCAATTGAAACCTTTTTCTTATAAAGAAAAACTAAAACCAAGTAGCATAACTTAAAACAAAACAAAATATATTCATGATACTGGTGAAACAACAAAACCATCGAAAATGAAATTTCTATGGCTTAGCAGAATCAAACATTATTTCTCACTTATGAATCTGTCAAATGCAGTGTTTATAGTTGGTGGACTCCCTCTGAGAATTTACTACCACTTTCTTAAAAACTTTGGCCCCAGAAGTTCATACATCACTGTTGCTCATTGTTTGTAAATTCTACTTATGTGATTATATCTCAGCACAAAGGAGGTGAATCATATAGTCAGTATTTAGATCTTGCTTTCCATTGACAGGAAAGCTCCAATTTTTGATGGACAGCTAGCCATTTTTCACACAGTCTCCACTTACATTACAATATGTTTGAATCAGTAGCTCTACATTTCAGTACGCAAAGTGATTCATGATTATGCACTTTAGCTATGTCTGGAAAAACAAAAACAAAAACACTTCTTTAGGGAATCTTTTGTATTTGACCCAACATCTGAATCTTTTGAGAACAATTTGTGAATAATTGATCCTTCCTTGGAAGCAGATTAGATGAATAGTGAAGAAAATAAATGAATACATCTATTGAACTTAGACAGGGAAGCAGAAAGATCAAGGGAAAAAAGAAAAGGCTTTGGTTTGGTTTCTCATTGTGGCTGATACAGAATATTTCTCCATATTTGTGATACATATTTTTAATAAAGCTATACCCCTCCAAATTTGTCCATCTTTTGATCAGTGCTTTTTATATAACTCACATCTGGAGAGAGAATAATAGTCTGTTGTTTTGCTGTAGATGTATTAATTGACAGTCTCTTTTGGCATACTAAGAATCTGAACAACGTTCATCTTTATCTTTGAGTACTCGAAATCCATAGAATGATTCAAACTTAGCCCTATAGAAGCAGATTTATTTTTAGGACTTATTCTTAAAGCTGATTCATTTGACATTGACTTGACTTCTAAACAAATAACTTTTCCTAGTTTGTTCTGATGAATTCCATCCCGTCTCTGTCTAGCTCACCTTGATCTACAAAGCTTCCCCTCCATCTCCAGCTCTCTGTCTAACTCCTTTATGTGTACTACATGCACAGCCATTTATTAAAGTCCTTTTCCTGGAGAAGAGGTCATCATACATTCAAAGGAATCTGGACATGCTCAAATCTTTCTTACCTGAAGATACTCCCTCCCTTCACTTTCTGGGCATTTCTGAGCTGTTGTCCATCTGCTCTTTACTATATTCATCCCTTGCATTTGCTTGGCCAATTGACTGTCTAACGCTTTCTATCTCTGGCAGCACAATATAGCCCAACACATACTAAATGGCACAGAATCATATATTCTAGTTATAGCTTAGAAAGATATCAGTGGCTATAAAAAGTTATTGTGTAATTTTCAGCTTTCTCATCAATAGAACCAGAATGATAGTGTCTACCAAATATGGCTTGACAGATAAACATGGGATGAATGTAAGGTGGTTAGCCCAGTGCTTTGCACTAGTTCTTATTTTAAAATTATTATTATTGTAGTTATAAACATTATTGTAGTAACTTTTATTTGAGTGTTTATTTGTCCCATCTGCTGTACCTTTTCTCTCCTCCGTATATTTCATGCACACAGCTTCAACCCTCCCAGTGATGTTTTGACTCCCAAATCTATACCAATAGCCTTACCAGTCTTCATGAACTTCAGGTCTGTGCTTCCATCTGCCTTGCTGTATTCAGTGCATTTCTTCAGTGAGATTTTCTCTTTCTGTATGCCACACCACATTCCTTTCTCATTTCATTCTTACTGCAATGCAGTGTTTTGTGCTGTTGCTATTCTCATCTTATAGATCAGGAACAATGGCAACCTGTAAAGTTGAACTCACTGAAATATCCACTCCAAGGATCTGGGCTTGCTGTTCATCCTTTATACCTAGTAATTTCACCTCTTTCCCATATTCATCCCATCTTCTTCATACTTTGTTGTTTGTGATCACAGATGGTATCTAGGATATTTTTCAAAGGTGGATTTCTGTCTTGGGTCTTATGTATTGGTGGTTTTTTGAGAGGAAAGAGGGGTATATATTTTTGTATTATACCATGATGAATCTGGAAGCCCCTCAGCTGTACTTTTAAAAAATAGTTAGTGGAAGTAACTAGAGTGTAGAAGGTTTGAACAGGTCAGCCAGAGGTAGAAGTGAATCAAGATTAAAGAGGAGGCATGTTTCAAAGTAGATGGAATGGGTTGTGTACAATAGAAAAATAGAGTGAGGAGGTAGACAAAGTGTGGACCTTGGTGTCCACTGAACTAGGTTAAAACTCTAGTTATGATGGTCATTGATGATGTGGAGTAAGTTATTTTATCTCAGAGACTTGGTTCTATAAAGGGTGCTTTTGTTTCATTCTATATTCAGCTCCAAAAATTACACATACTTAAAATACCTTAGCTGTGGCCATTTAACGGTATTATGGGTAAAGTCATCTAACGACTGAGCAACTGAACTGAACATCCAGAAAGTTCCTGCTTTGAGATATTTGTAAAAATTCTGCTCATAGCAATTGAAACCTTTTTCTTATAAAGAAAAACTAAAACCAAGTAGCATAACTTAAAACAAAACAAAATATATTCATGATACTGGTGAAACAACAAAACCATCGAAAATGAAATTTCTATGGCTTAGCAGAATCAAACATTATTTCTCACTTATGAATCTGTCAAATGCAGTGTTTATAGTTGGTGGACTCCCTCTGAGAATTTACTACCACTTTCTTAAAAACTTTGGCCCCAGAAGTTCATACATCACTGTTGCTCATTGTTTGTAAATTCTACTTATGTGATTATATCTCAGCACAAAGGAGGTGAATCATATAGTCAGTATTTAGATCTTGCTTTCCATTGACAGGAAAGCTCCAATTTTTGATGGACAGCTAGCCATTTTTCACACAGTCTCCACTTACATTACAATATGTTTGAATCAGTAGCTCTACATTTCAGTACGCAAAGTGATTCATGATTATGGCACTTTAGCTATGTCTGGAAAAACAAAAACAAAAACACTTCTTTAGGGAATCTTTTGTATTTGACCCAACATCTGAATCTTTTGAGAACAATTTGTGAATAATTGATCCTTCCTTGGAAGCAGATTAGATGAATAGTGAAGAAAATAAATGAATACATCTATTGAACTTAGACAGGGAAGCAGAAAGATCAAGGGAAAAAAGAAAAGGCTTTGGTTTGGTTTCTCATTGTGGCTGATACAGAATATTTCTCCATATTTGTGATACATATTTTTAATAAAGCTATACCCCTCCAAATTTGTCCATCTTTTGATCAGTGCTTTTTATATAACTCACATCTGGAGAGAGAATAATAGTCTGTTGTTTTGCTGTAGATGTATTAATTGACAGTCTCTTTTGGCATACTAAGAATCTGAACAACGTTCATCTTTATCTTTGAGTACTCGAAATCCATAGAATGATTCAAACTTAGCCCTATAGAAGCAGATTTATTTTTAGGACTTATTCTTAAAGCTGATTCATTTGACATTGACTTGACTTCTAAACAAATAACTTTTCCTAGTTTGTTCTGATGAATTCCATCCCGTCTCTGTCTAGCTCACCTTGATCTACAAAGCTTCCCCTCCATCTCCAGCTCTCTGTCTAACTCCTTTATGTGTACTACATGCACAGCCATTTATTAAAGTCCTTTTCCTGGAGAAGAGGTCATCATACATTTAAAGGAATCTGGACATGCTCAAATCTTTCTTACCTGAAGATACTCCCTCCCTTCACTTTCTGGGCATTTCTGAGCTGTTGTCCATCTGCTCTTTACTATATTCATCCCTTGCATTTGCTTGGCCAATTGACTGTCTAACGCTTTCTATCTCTGGCAGCACAATATAGCCCAACACATACTAAATGGCACAGAATCATATATTCTAGTTATAGCTTAGAAAGATATCAGTGGCTATAAAAAGTTATTGTGTAATTTTCAGCTTTCTCATCAATAGAACCAGAATGATAGTGTCTACCAAATATGGCTTTGACAGATAAACATGGGATGAATGTAAGGTGGTTAGCCCAGTGCTTTGCACTAGTTCTTATTTTAAAATTATTATTATTGTAGTTATAAACATTATTGTAGTAACTTTTATTTGAGTGTTTATTTGTCCCATCTGCTGTACCTTTTCTCTCCTCCGTATATTTCATGCACACAGCTTCAACCCTCCCAGTGATGTTTTGACTCCCAAATCTATACCAATAGCCTTACCAGTCTTCATGAACTTCAGGTCTGTGCTTCCATCTGCCTTGCTGTATTCAGTGCATTTCTTCAGTGAGATTTTCTCTTTCTGTATGCCACACCACATTCCTTTCTCATTTCATTCTTACTGCAATGCAGTGTTTTGTGCTGTTGCTATTCTCATCTTATAGATCAGGAACAATGGCAACCTGTAAAGTTGAACTCACTGAAATATCCACTCCAAGGATCTGGGCTTGCTGTTCATCCTTTATACCTAGTAATTTCACCTCTTTCCCATATTCATCCCATCTTCTTCATACTTTGTTGTTTGTGATCACAGATGGTATCTAGGATATTTTTCAAAGGTGGATTTCTGTCTTGGGTCTTATGTATTGGTGGTTTTTTGAGAGGAAAGAGGGGTATATATTTTTGTATTATACCATGATGAATCTGGAAGCCCCTCAGCTGTACTTTTAAAAAATAGTTAGTGGAAGTAACTAGAGTGTAGAAGGTTTGAACAGGTCAGCCAGAGGTAGAAGTGAATCAAGATTAAAGAGGAGGCATGTTTCAAAGTAGATGGAATGGGTTGTGTACAATAGAAAAATAGAGTGAGGAGGTAGACAAAGTGTGGACCTTGGTGTCCACTGAACTAGGTTAAAACTCTAGTTATGATGGTCATTGATGATGTGGAGTAAGTTATTTTATCTCAGAGACTTGGTTCTATAAAGGGTGCTTTTGTTTCATTCTATATTCAGCTCCAAAAATTACACATACTTAAAATACCTTAGCTGTGGCCATTTAACGGTATTATGGGTAAAGTCATCCACATCTGTACATAAAAAAGATCCTTGCTGAAAGTTATTTAGCTCCTGATAGAGGTTGCTTAGTAGAGTCATTGTTCTAAAATGTTCTTCAGACCACCTGCTGGATGTTACCAGTTGAATAGAATGGTGCTTTGAATTTTGATACATTATGTACAATTTATATACTTATGCCATGATTAGTTACATTCATTTAATAGGCACTTAGCAAATGCCCTTGTGAAAGTGAGAAAATATGGGCAGTTTCTCAGTGCACTTCATACTTTGTTCATTGATAATGCTGATAATTAATCAACTAATTGCTGTCTTCTTCAGTGTTCTCTATTTTGCAAGTGAGATCAGTTCCTATATATATGATGATAGACATTGAAAATCCTATTTCAGTTCTGCAATATAGATGTGAAGTGTTGTTGTTCTACAGCTTAAGTGCAGAGATTACTTGTGCAGAACTTCTGGCCCCCTAAAAATCACCTGTTCTCTCTTTTGCAGGAGGACTGACTTGTTGCATTTTCATTGATACTTTGTATATTTCTTATTGTGTGTGCATTTCTATTGGATCCAGTTGAATTTACTAATTTTGAATGTATAATTTCTTATAGTTGTGTCTCAAATATATATATTTAATACCTTTATCTTAAAATGTTATAATCCATTAAAATGATACAAAATTAAATAATATTTGAAATTAGTGATGTTTTTATTTTGTCTAAAATCAGCACACTCACAGGCTTTTACTTTGGTAAGCCTTTCTATTTGACATATTTCTCTTTTCAGATTCAAACTTTGGAATTTATTTCATTTTAAATTTCCACAGATTGCTTAGGCATGTTTGGTGAACCTGTACAGGAGATTTGGGTGGGATAACATCTGTAACACAAATCTGGATCTATCCAAGTGAAACAATTTAAACTTATTAAATTACTTCAGCGTTCAAGGGGCCCTGATTAAGAGCTCCTCCAGTCCAGGAATCGAATAATCTCACTGCCACTTCAGGCCATTCGATGTTTTACATTATCTCTAGTGGTGTCCTTTTAGGTTAAACATAATCCTGTTAAGCAGTGCTGCTGGCTTTTTGGGATACATATACCAAGTTGAGTTATGTTCTGCTGTTATTTTGGGCTGTGTTTCTTAATTCTTCATCTTGGATGACTGGCATACTCTGGCCATAAGCTTATAAACAATAGCTGGATGGATTCTTCATTAGTAGGACTGATTAAATTGTTGTAAAATATTTATGACCCAGATGTCCTCAGGCCACATGACTCTTAAACATAAATTTATTTGGTTCAAATTTCAGTCTGTTGAAAATATGCCTATTCTCCCATCTCTCCTAGCCACTAACAGATTTTTGAGGACTCTTACATGCACTGACAAAGGAGTTCTGATTTTCATTCTCCACAGCAGTTGGCTTATGATGAATGTAAACTCTATTTTGCTAACTTGTAGTGTGACCATTAATAAAATTAGATAAGACGGAGATCTTCCCATATCATTGGTACCATTTTAGCAGGTTAATTCTTTAGTAGAAATAAGTATCTGTGGAAACTTTTAATCAAAGGTGCTCTCAACTTGGCAAAATTACCACAGTTATAACACAGTGCCAGGCACTATATTAATAGTTTGCATATAGTAACTCACTCCTTGAGAAGAAGTCTATGATGAAGGGATTATAATTATTCCTGTTTTGCAGATGGAAAGGCTTGAGGCATAGACCAGTTAAAGTAGCTTACTCAAGTTTACATGGAGTCAGAGGGATTCAGTTTATACTCTGGTCAACTACTTGCTAATCTGTGTCCTAGAGATTTGTTTTGTAATCCCTTTCAGCAAAAGGTGTCCTCATCTACAAAATGCAGTTACTGAGAGAATTTGTCTTCTTTAGTTGTGAAGATTGAATGTGATAATTCACGTCAAATGCATAGCAGTTGGCAGCTACACAAATGTTGGCTGCTATTATTTTTTTCTAATAAAATGGATTTAAATTGAATTTGAGAAAAATCTGTTCTCTCAAGTCATTCTATTTTATTAGCTGAGTTTTATTCAAAGTCATAGAAGTAAATCAGAAGGAGCTTCTTATTATTGAATTAAAAAATGGGTTAATGTTTCTCACTTTGAGAAGTGAAGTCAAGGTTGAAAGCTCAGAACAAGGTAACACAATACTTATCATCCATCTCAACTCAGGGCGTAGAGACTATTGCAGCCAGAGTTGTTGTATCCAGCATTTGTTGAATGCTTCTTATGGGCCTGGATCCATGGTAAATGCCTGAAGGTATTATTTCTTTGAATTCTTTTGACAGTTGTACATAATAGGTATTATGATCTGTGTTTTAAAGAAGAGAAATGGAGACTTGTGGGAATTCAGCAATTTGTCCCAAAATTGCATGGCTGTTAAATGATGGAGCCAGGATGCTAACCCAGGCCCTCTGACTTTAGATGTTAATCCATTTACCACAGATATTTTCCACATTCTATGTTGCTAGGCATTGCAGAAATGTCCCATTGGCTACAATTAATTCTGTGTACTGACTGTTGGGACTCCTGGAAGAATAATATAACTGCTCTTAGAATTAGTATGGGCCATGAGATCAAACTTACCAGTTGTCTGTGTAAAGAAAGCAAGACAGAACTGATGCATTTCTATTGACCGTAAATCTTGGGAATTTAATTGTGTCCAAGGGAGTGGGTTTGATCCCCAGGTCAGCAAGATCTCCTGAAATAGGAAATGACAACCCACTCCAGTATTCTTGCCTGGAAAAGTCCATGGACAGAGGAGCCTGGCCAGCTATAGTCCATGAGGTTGCAAAGAGTAGAACATGACAGAGTGACTGAGTGTGCACACACACACACGGGAAGAAAATGGGGAATATATTCCTGGTTTCAGGTTCACTAAGTGTCTGGAGAATTCAGACACTGTCCATTTACCACATGTAAGGTAAAACTTACCTCTTCTCTCAGGGGCATTTGAGACATTTATGTAATTATAACAATGCAGGCCTCTATTCCACTAGGTCTTATTGAAGGTCCTTCTTTCCTAAATAGCATTTTAAGAACCTTTTGTTCTCACTGCCTCTTTGAACTTTGTATTATTTGTATTATTGATACCCCAAAATAGCCAACAGATGTGGACTCTGTCTAGTGACTAGCTAGCCTGTGCAGTCTGCCTTTGTCATGTTATAATGGCTATTATCCAAACTAGACAGCATATTAAAAAGCAGAGACATTACTTTGCCAACAAAGGTCCATCTCGTCTAGGCTATGGTTTTTCCGGTAGTCATGCATGGACGTGAGATTTGGCTATAAAGAAAGCCGAGCGCTGAAGAATTGATGCTTTTGAACTGTGGTGTTGGAGAAGACTCTTAAGAGTCCCTTGGGCTGCAAGGAGATCCAACCAGTTCATCCTAAAGGAGATCAGTCCTGGGTGTTCATTGAAAGGACTGATGTTGAAGCTGAAACTCCAATACTATGGCCACCTGATGTGAAGAACTGATTCATTTATAAAAACCCTGATGCTGGGAAACATTGAAGGCAGGAGGAGAAGGGGACAACAGAGGATGAGATGGTTGGATGGCATCACTGACTCAATGGACATGAGTTTGGGTAAACTCTGGGAGTTGGTGATGGACAGGAAAGCCTGGCATGCTGCAGTCCATGGGGTCGCAAAGAGTCAGACACAGCTGAACGACTGAACTGAATTGCTATTATCACTACCTCTTGCTGTATAATTGTTTATGTATATGAGCTTTTTTCTTTAAAAAAGACTTTCCCCTCATTGCTCTATTTTACCTTTCAATTAGTGAATCATCTTCAGTAGATTTCTGAGCCAAAGCTACTGTTAATGTTTTCGTAAACTACACACCAAGACCTGAGTAAGAACTGTAAGTTTGCTTTTTACCTTCATGATCATCTCACCTCAGCTTTTGAATTTTTAGATTGTGGGCATTTCTTTCTCCTATATGTCTATCCAATGCAATACACCTCTAGTGTTTCATTTCCTTGTTTTCCTCCTTTATAAAAAAGGATTGGCTATATTTCTCTTTTTCTTCTGGACTCAAGGTCTTATTTTTCCTCTCCGATATATATAATCTGTTTTATGAGATCTCAATATTTTCCTTAAGGAACTCATTCTCCGTCTAAATTAACTTGTATTCCATTAATTGCTTTCAATCTATTTAGATCTAGTAGTGAGGCAAAGAAAAGGAAATTATATGACAAAGGAGGAGAACAGGCAATTAAAGATGGTGGAGCAGGTGGTGGTTTTGGCTCCGCCATGGACATCTTTGATATGTTTTTCGGAGGAGGAGGCAGGATGCAGAGAGAGAGGAGAGGTAAAAACGTTGTGCATCAACTTACAGTAACTTTAGAAGATTTATATAATGGTGCAACAAGAAAACTAGCTCTGCAAAAGAATGCAATTTGTGACAAATGTGAAGGCCAAGGTGGTAAGAAAGGAGCAATAGAATGCTGTCCCAATTGCCAAGGTACTGGAATGCAAATAAGAATTCATCAGATAGGACCTGGAATGGTTCAGCAAATTCAGTCTGTCTGCATGGAGTGCTAGGGCCATGGGGAGCGGATCAGTCTTAAAGATAGATGTAAAAGCTGCAACGGAAGGAAGATAGTTTGGGAAAAGAAAATTCTAGAAGTTCATATTGACAAAGGCATGAAAGATGGCCAGAAGATAACATTCCATGGTGAAGGAGACCAAGAACTCTCAAGGACTGGAGCCAGGAGATACTAGCATTGTTTTAGATCAGAAGGACCATGCTGTTTTTACTCGACAAGACGACCTTTTCATGTGTATGGACATACAGCTGGTTGAGACATTGTGTGGCTTCCAGAAGCCAATATCTACTCTTGACAACTGAACCATAGTCACCACTTCTCATCCAGGTTGTCAAGCATGGAGATATCAAGTGTGTGCTAAATGAAGGCATGCCAATTTACTATAGGCCGTATGAACAGGGTCGCCTAATCACTGAATTTAAGGTAAACTTTCCTGAGAATGGCTTTCTCTCTCCTGATAAACTCTCTTTGCTGGAAAAACTTCTGCCTGAGAGGAAGGAAGTAGAAGAGACTGATGATATGGACCAGGTAGAATTAGTGGACTTTGGTCCAAATCAGGGAAGACAGTGCCATTACAATGGAGAAGCACATGAGGATGACGAAGACCATCCTCGGGGTGGTGTTCAGTGTCAGACCTCTTAGTAGGGCCTGTGAATAACACTCACTGCTGGCGTTTTATTTGCAGTAGTGATTGAGTGAAGGACTATAATCATAATATGCTCACTACTTGCTTTTGTTTTAATATTCAACTATAGTAGTTTGGAGAAAGAAATGGCAACCCACTTCAATGTTCTTGCCTGGAGAATCCGAGGGACGGCGGAGCCAGGTGGGCTGCCATCTATGGGGTCGCACAGAGTTGGACACGACTGAAGTGACTTAGCAGCAGCAGCAGCATAGTAGTGTTTAAAAGTTAAATGAAGAATAAGCTCGAATATAAAAGCTCTGACTGTGCCCTGTATGTATGATGACTTCAGTGTGCAAGATAAGTTTAATACTTGTAAAAATGACTTAAAAAAATTTCTCCTAGCATTTGCTAGGCCATACTTTGTGACTGATTTCAGCTATGTACATGGAATAGCGTAGACTGAAATGCCAGGTATATGTATTGACTTCAGTGTATGACCTTTAATTGTTAAGCTGTGAAATTAAAATTGTGTTTAACCGGCAGTCAGACAAAGAAATTAACGTAGAGAAGTGTTGGTCTGTATAGCTGTAGTAAGTGGGATTCATTGTGATGCTTCTGCATTTATTCTGTTGCCTCAACTGTTACTTGAAGATGGCATGCTGTATAATTTAATTTTGCCTGTAGTATCAGTGATAGAAACGATACCTTTGTAAAGAAGGGGTTTATCATAACTTGATGCTTCTTGAGGGCTTGCACTTGTAGAATTACATTCCCTTCTTCTGCTGTGCCATCTTTTATTAATATATATAGCTATTGGTCCTGGTTACTTTTTTTGCTGCATCCCCCGCCCCCCACTTTGGACTATAGTAAGCCTTAGTAGTGACTTCTGGAGCAGGGAACTTAGAGGTTAGAGTGATGAGAACTTTACATGAAGAAGTAATTTGCATGTATGAGATAGGAAGGTGTTTTTGTAGGTATGTTACAGGCTTACTTTAAACCATTTAACTTACGCTCCAGAGTAACTGTAATTTAATGTTGGTAGTATAGCAAATTATGATGAATAGCTTTAATGGTATGTTTAAAGTCATATGTTCACAACCTTAAATCTGGTATCGGAATTTAAGCAATTCTTGAAATGTATGAATGTCTCTTTAATATACTGATTACAAAGCAAAAAAAAAAAGAAACAATTATTAACAAATGTACCATTTTATTTTATTTATACCTATTTTCCACACATACCCTTATTGTATTATTTAATTATATTAATTTTTCAGCTGAAAAAATATTTATCTTTAATGGAGGTAAAAATTTACTATGTTGTGAGTTTCATGTGTATAGTATTATATTTCTTCTTCTGTATATTCTGCAGTGTGCTCACCACTAAAAATTTATTTTCCATTTCTCATTTTACAGTTGATTTCCTATACCCATTTTGCTCTCCTTCACTTGTCTTCATTCCTTCCCCTGTGGTAACCACTATTGTGTTCTCATTCTCTACATTTTTGTTTTTTGTTTATTTTCTGTATTTTTTGGAATGCATTTTATATTTTTACTTTTAAGATTGTTTACCACTGGGTAATTTAAATCTCTTTTTTCCCTTTAAATAATTTCTATTGGACTATAGTTGACTTACAATGTTGTATTAGTTTCCACTATGCAGCAAAGTGAATCATTTATACATATCTCCACTCTTTTTAGATTATTTTCCCAGATAGTCCATTACAGAATATTGAGTAGAGTTCCCTATGCTATACAATAGGTCCTTATTTATTAATTTTTAAAAAATATTCCACAAACGACTATGTGATATTGTCTTTCTCTATCTGACTTGTTTCACTTGCATAATAGAAGACTTTTGGGGACACATGTTTTCATTTGTCTTATTTTTTTCTTTTTAAATTATTTACTTTAATTGAGGGATAAGTGCTTTGCAATATTGGTTTCATTTCTGCCATACGTCTACATGAATTAGCCATAGATGTACGTCTATCCAGTCACTCTTGAACCCCCCTCCCACCTCCCACCCTTTTCTATCCCTCTAGGTTGTTACAGAGCCCCTAAGTCATACAGGAAGTTACCATTGGCCATCTGTTTTACACGTGGTAGTGTATATGCTTCCATGCTACTCTCTCTGTTCATTCACCCTCTCCTTCCTCCACCCTCCCCAGCCTGTGTCCGTAAGTCTGTTCTCTGTCTGCATCTCCACTGCTGCTCTGCAAACAGATTCTTCAGTACCATCTCTCTAGATTCCTCCTATATGAGTTAATATACCATACTTGTTTAACTTTTTCTGCTTACTTCACTCCGTGTAATAGGCTTGAGATTCATCCACATCATTACAACAGACTCAAATGTGGTCCTTTTAATGACTGAGTAGTATTCCATTGTATATATGTACCATAGCTTCTTTATCCATTCATCTTATGATGGACATCTAGGTTAATTTCCATGTCTCAGCTATTGTGAATAGTGCTGCAGTGAACATTGGGGTACATATATCTTTTTGAATTTTGGTTTCAAAGTTGAAGTGATATTGAAGTGGCATTTCTGGGTCATTTGGTAGTTTTATTCCCAGTTTGTTAAGGAATCTCCATACCATCTTTCATAGTGGCTGTATTGGTTTACATCCACACCATCTGTGCAAGAGGGTTTCCTTTTCTCCACGCCCTCTCCAGCATTTGTTGTTTGTGGATTTTTTTTGATGATGGCCATTCTGACTGGCATAAGGTGATATCTTGTAGTTTTGATTTGCATTTCTCTAATATGAGTGATGTTGAGCTTCTTTTCATGTGTGTGTTAATCATCTGTATGTCTTCTTTGGAGAAATGTCTGTTTACGTATTTTCTCCACTTTTTGATTGGGTTGTTTTTCTGGTATTGAGTTGTATGAGCTGTTTGTATATTTTGGAAATTAATTCTTTGTCAGTTGTTTCATTTTCTATTATTTTCTCCCATTCTGAGGGTTGTCTTTTCACTTTGCTTATAGTTTCTTTTCTTATTATGCCCTCTCCAGCATTTGTTATTTGTGGATTTTTTTTGATGATGGCCATTCTGACTGGCGTAAGGTGATATCTTGTAGTTTGATTTGCATTTCTCTAATATGAGTGATGTTGAGCTTCTTTTCATGTGTGTGTTAACCATCTGTATGTCTTCTTTGGAGAAATGTCTGTTTAGGTATTTTCTCCACTTTTTGATTGGGTTGTTTTTCTAGTATTGAGTTGTATGAGCTGCTTGTATATTTTGGAAATTAATTCTTTGTCAGTTGTTTCATTTTCTATTATTTTCTCCCATTCTGAGGGTTGTCTTTTCACTTTGCTTATAGTTTCCTTTGCTGTGCAAAAGCTTTTAAGTTTAACTTGGTCCCACTTGTTTATTTTTGCTTTTATTTCCATTATTCTAGGAGGCAAGTCACAAAGGATCTTGCTATGATTTATGTCATATAGTGTTCTGCCTATGTTTTCTTCTAAGAGTTTTATAGTTTCTTTTCTTATATTTAGGTCTTTAATCCATTTTGAGTTTATCTTTGTGTGTGGTGTTAGGAAGTGTTCTAATCTCATTCTCTTACATGTAGCTGTCCAGATCTTCCAGCACAAATTATTGAAGAGATTATCATTTCCCCATTGTATATTCTTATCTCCTTTGTTAAAGATAAGGTACCCATAAGTGTGTGTATGGGTTTATCGCAGGGCTTTCTACTTGTTCCACTGGTCTGTATTTATGTTTTTGTGACAGTCCCATACATTCTGGGTGACCCTAGCTTTGCAGTCTGAAATCAAGTAAGTTGATTTATCCAGCTCCATTCTTTCTCACAACTGCTTTGTTTACTCGGGGGTCTTTGTGTTTGCATATGAATTGTGAAATTTTCTGTTCTAGTTCTGTGAAAAATGCCATTGGTAATTTGATAGGGATTGCATTGAATCTGTAGATTTTATTTGGTAATATAGTCATTTTCACAATATTGATTCTTCCGACCCAGAAGCATGGAATATTCCTCTATCTGCTTATGTCTTCTTTGCTTTCTTTCATCTGTGTCTTGTATTTTTCTGTATTCAGCTCTTTTGTCCCCTCAGGTAGGTTTATTCCTGGGTATTTTGTTCTTTTTGTTTCAATGGTAACTGAGATTTGTCCCTTAATTTCTCTTTCGGATATTAATTCCTCTATCTGCTTATGTCTTCTTTGCTTTCTTTCATCTGTGTCTTGTATTTTTCTGTATTCAGCTCTTTTGTCCCCTCAGGTAGGTTTATTCCTGGGTATTTTGTTCTTTTTGTTTCAATGGTAACTGAGATTTGTCCCTTAATTTCTCTTTCGGATATTTTGTTGTTTGTATTAATTTTGTATCCTATGACTTTACTAAACCTTTACCCTGATTAGCTCTACTAATATTGTGATAGTGTCTCTAGGGTTTTCTATGTACAGTATCATGACTTCCAAAACTATATTCAATAATAGTGGTAAGCGTGGGCACCCTTGTCTTGTTCCTGATCATAGGGAGAATGCTTTCAGTTTTTCATCATTGAGAACAATGTTGGCAATGGATTTGTTGTATATGGCCTTTATGATGTTAAGGTGGGTTCTTCTGTGCCCATTTTTTTTTGAAGAGTTTTTATCATAAATGGGTGCTAAATTTTGTTGAAAGCTTTTTCTGTATCTTTTGTGATTATAATATAGTTTTTATCTTTCAATTTGTTAATATGATGTATCACATTGATTGATTTGCATATATTGAAAAATCTTTGCATCCCTTGGATAAACCTGACTTGATCCTGGTGTATGATCTTTTTAATATGTTGTTGAATTCTGTTTGCTAAAATTCTTTTTGAAAGTTTTTGTATCTATGTTCATCAGTGATAGTGGCCTGAAATTTTCTTTATTTGTGATATCTTTGTTTGGTTTTCTATCAAGGTGACGGTGGCCTCATAGAATGAGTTTGGAAGCATTCTTTCCTCTACTGTTTTTTGGTAAGAGTTTCAGAAGGATAGGCATTAGCGCTTCTCTAAATGTTGATAGAATTCCCTTGTGAAGCTGTCTGGTACTGGGCTTTCGTTTTTTGGGAGATTTTTATCACAGTTTTGATTTCAATGTTTGTAGTTGGCTTGTTCTTAATTTCTATTTCTTCCTGGTTCAGTCTTGGAAGGTTGAATTTTTCTAAGAATCTGTCCGTTTTCTCCAGATTTTCCATTTTATTAGTATATCAGTTCAGTTCAGTTCAGTCACTCAGTTATGTCTGACTCTTTGCGACCCCATGAATCATACCACGCCAGGCCTCCCTGTCCATCACCAACTCCCGGAGTTCACTCAGACTCATGTCCATTGAGTCAGTGATGCCATCCAGCTATCTGATCCTCTGTTGTCCCCTTCTCCTCATGCCCCGGATCCCTCCCAGCATCAGAGTCTTTTCCAATGAGTCAGCTCTTCGCATGAGGTGGCCAAAGTCCTGGAGTTTCAGCTTCAGTATCATTCCTTCCAAAGAAATCCCAGGGCTGATCTCCTTCAGAATGGGCTGGCTGGATCTCCGTGCAGCCCAAGGGTTAGTGGCTTGTAATAGTCTCTTATGATCCTTTGTGTTTCTGTGTTGTCTGTTGTTACCTCTCCTTTTTCAGTCCTAGTTTTGTTGAACAAATCTTTTTTGCCCTTTTTTTCTTCATGAGTCTGGCTAATCATTTGTTCATGTTATCTTCTCAAAGAACCAGCTTTTAGTTTTATTAACTTTTACTATTGATTCCTTTATTTCTACTCTGATTTTTATGATTTCTCAGTTACATACATAGGAGTGGGATAGCTGAGTTATAGGGTAGATGCATGTTTACTTTATAGAAAATGCCAAGTGGTTTTCTAAAGCAGTTTTTCCGTTTCATATTCCTGCTGGCAATGCATGAGAATTTTAGTTGTCCTACATTCTTTCCAGCATTTGATTTGGATAGTCATTTTAAATTTGACTCTTCTAGTGAGAGAATGGAGAAGGCTTTACTATTGATTCCTTTATTTCTACTCTGATTTTTATGATTTCTCAGTTACATACATAGGAGTGGGATAGCTGAGTTATAGGGTAGATGCATGTTTACTTTATAGAAAATGCCAAGTGGTTTTCTAAAGCAGTTTTTCCGTTTCATATTCCTGCTGGCAATGCATGAGAATTTTAGTGGTCCTACATTCTTTCCAGCATTTGATTTGGATAGTCATTTTAAATTTGACTCTTCTAGTGAGAGAATGGAGAAGGCAACGGAGGAGCCTGGTAGGCTGCAGTCCATGGGGTCGCTAAGAGTCAGACATGACTGAGCGACTTCACCTTTCACTTCACTTTCATGCATTGGAAAAGGAAGTGGCAACCCACTCCAGTATTCTTGCCTGGAGAATCCCAGGGATGGGGAAGCCTGGTGGGCTGCCATCTATGGGGTTGCACAGAGTTGGACACGACTGAAACGACTTAGCAGCAGCAGCAGCAATGAAAGAAGAGGTATTTTTACCCAGGGCTTTAATTTACATTTCCTTGCTGACTAAATATGAAAAAGATTTTTGATCCAGATGCATTTGGGTTATTTATGAGAACAGATCTGCTTCAATTTTGTACTTTGTCCTAGTGTGTGCTGCTTACACTGGTTTTGAGCCTTAATTCTAAAACATAGTCTTTTAGAGTTCTCAATTGAATATGCGAAGTACTTTGTGAGATTTCTGTATTCTTGTTTACCTAGAGGTAAGTCTACCAATAGTATATGACATCTAATATCTCTATTCAGTTAACAGCCTTGTAACAGACATTTTCTACTAAACTTTGTGAATTCTTGCCCTGAACTTATTCTGTCTTTGCCTTTTCACCTTTGCTAGACTGTCATAGTCTGCTTAGAGTCTCTCTTTCAACAATATGGTCCATTAAGTTTCCCTGGACAAAACCTGGATCACACATAGGGCTCATCTCCTATGTTTCCTTAATCATATGGTCACAGTTCTGCACTGGTCTACTTACAATGCCTAAAAATGGTTTTGTCATACAGATTGTCCACTTGAAAGATTGTTTATAGTGCGTGGGGAACTTGGGTACCAGTTGCTCCATCATGGCCAAGTGCAAGACTTTCTTCTTTGTTATTTATTAATTAACTCAGGTGGCTCAGTGGTAAAGAATTCTCGTGCCAAGCAGGAGGTCCAGGTTCAGTCCTTGAGTTGGGAAGGTCCTCTGGAGAAGGGAATGGCAACCCACACCAGTATTCTTGCCTGGGAAATTCCATGGACAGAGGAGCCTGGCAGGCTAAGATTCATGGAGTCACAAAGAGTTGGACACAACTCAGTGAATCAAAAACAACAACGTAAATACTTAAGTGTTCAACCATAATCTAATTTTATTGTCATCTTTTCTATTTCCCCATTCAAATTATTATAATTCTAGATGATAATTATCTATGTACATACCAAAATATCTTGGGAATTCATAATTGTGTAGCATGTTGAATTTTTTTTT
>SJYC01107549.1:0-38171 GCA_006408675.1 Madoqua kirkii | reverse complement strand
ATTCTTTTAAAAGCAGATTAACCAATTTAGAAACAAGAATGTATATTTCAGATGAAGAAATGGAACTACTATATTAGTCTGTAGAATTTTTCATTATTTGTGTAATTAAATGTCATTACTTTAAACAATAAAACAAATGAGAAACATTATAAAGGAAACAGCACTGGACTCAGGAAGTGACATGTTTCTTATATCTGGCTCTCTGTTGGGTCTGATGGTCATTAAATCAATTTGGGTCAGATTTTATTTATTACCCATAAGATGAATGGATATGCCAAATAATTCTAATGTTCTTTTATACAATTTTATTTATCTTTAATTGAAAGATAATAGCTTTAGAGTATTGCATTGGTTTCTAGCAAACATTACCATGAATCAGCCATAGGTTTACCCATGTCCCCTCCAATTTGAACATGACTTGCACTACCCTCTCCATCCCACCCCTCTAGATTCTTACTGATCTCAGGTTTGAGCTCCCTAAGTCATACAGAAAATTCTCATTGGCTATCTGTTTTACATATGGTAATGTATGCTTTCATATGAAACGTGGTCAGTTCAGTTCAGTTCAGTCACTCAGTCATGTCCGACTCTTTGCAACCCCAAGAATCACAGCACTTCAGTCCTCCCTGTCCATCACCAACTCCTGGAGTTCACTCAGACTCATGTCCATTGAGTCAGTGATGCCATCCAGCCATCTCATCCTCGGTTGTCCCCTTCTCCTCATGCCCTCAATCCCTCCCAGCATCAGAGTCTTTTTCCAATGAGTCAACTCTTCTCATGAGGTGGTCAAAGTACTGGAGTTTCAGCTTTAGCATCATTCCTTCCAAAGAAATCTCAGGGCTGATTTCCTTCAGAATGGACTGGTTGGATCTCCTTGCAGTCCAAGGGACTCTCAAGAGTCTTCTCCAACACCACAGTTCAAAAGCATCAATTTCTCAGCTCTCAGCCTTCTTCACAGTCCAACTCTCACATCCATACATGACCACAGGAAAAACCATAGCCTTGACTAGACAGACCTTAGTTGGCAAAGTAATGTCTCATGAACTACTTATTGCAAATTCAGACTTAAATTGAAAAAAGTAGGGAAAACCACTAGACCATTCAGGTATGACCTATTTCAAATCTCTTATAATTATACAGTGAAAGTGACAAATAGATTCAAGGGGTTAAATCTGATAGAGTGCCTGGAGAACTATGGAAAGTAGGCAGTTATTAAGACCATTCCTAAGAAAAGCAATGCAAAAAGGTAAAATGCTTGTCTTAGGAGGCCTTACAATAGCTGTGAAAAGAAGAGAAGCTAAAGGTGAAGGAAAAAGGAAAGATACACCCATTTGAATGCAGAGTTCCAAAGAATAGCAAGGAGAGATAAGAAAACCTTCCTCAGTGATTACTGCAAAGAAAGAGGAAAACAATAGAATAGAAAAGACTAGGGATCTCTTCAAGAAAATTAGAGATACCAAGGGAACGTTTCATGCAAAGATGGGCACAGGACAGAAATATTATGGACCTAACAAAAGCAGAAGATATTAAGAAGAGATAGCAAGAATACACAGAAGAACTATGCAAAAATGATCTTCATGACCCAGATAAGCACGATGGTATGATCACTCACCTAGAGCCAGACACCCTAGAATGTGACGTCAAGTGGGCCTTAGGAAGCATCACTATGACCAAAACTAGTGGAGGTAATAGAATTCCAGTTAAGGTATTTCAAATTCTAAAAGATGATGCTCTGAAAGTGCTGTGCTCAATATGCCAGCAAATTTGGAAAACTCAGCAGTGGCCACAGGACTGGAAAAGGTCAGTTTTCATTCCAATCCCCAAAAAGGCAATGCCAAACATTGCTCAAATTACCACACAATTGCATTCATCTCACACAGTAACAAAGTAATGTTCAAAATTCCCCAAGCCACGCTTCACCAAGCTGGATTAAAAAAAGGCAGAGGAACCAGAGATCAAGTTGCCAACATCTGCTGGATCATCAAAAAAAGCAAGAGAGTTCCAGAAAAACACCTACTTTTGCTTTATTGACTATGCTAAAGCCTTTGACTATATGGATTCAACAAACTGTGGATAATTCTGAAAGAGATGAGAATACCAGACTGCATGACCTGCCTCATGAAAAATCTGTATGCAGTCAAGAAATAACAGTTAAAACTGGACATGGAACAACAGACTGATTCCAAATCTTATCAAGTTGCCAACATCTGCTGGATCATCAAAAAAAGCAAGAGAGTTCCAGAAAAACACCTACTTTTGCTTTATTGACTATGCTAAAGCCTTTGACTATATGGATTCAACAAACTGTGGATAATTCTGAAAGAGATGAGAATACCAGACTGCATGACCTGCCTCATGAAAAATCTGTATGCAGTCAAGAAATAACAGTTAAAACTGGACATGGAACAACAGACTGATTCCAAATCTGGAAGGAGTATGTCAAGGCTGTATATTGTCACCCTGCTTATTTAACTTATATGCAGAGTACATCATAAGAAATGCCAGGCTTGATGATGCATAAGCTGGAATCAAGATTGCAGGGAGAAATATCAATAACCTCAGATATGCAGATGACACCACCCTTATGGCAGAAAGTGAAGAGGAAATAAAGAGCCTCTTGATGAAAGTGAAAGAGGAGAGTGAAAAAGTTGGCTTAAAACTCAACATTTGGAAAATTAAAGTCTTGGCATCCAGTCTCATCACTTCATTACAAATAGATAAGGAAACAATGGAAACTGAGAGAAACTTTATTTTGGGGGGCTCCAAAATCACTGCAGATGGTGATTGCAGCCATGTAATGAAAAGACACGTGCTCCTTAGAAGAAAAGCTATGACCAACCTATATAGCATATTAAAAAGGTGAAACATTAGTTTGCTGATAAAGGTCCATCTAGTCAAAGCTATGGTTTCTCAAGTAGCCATGTATGGATGTGAGATTTGGATCCTAGAGAAGGCTGAGAGTCGAAGAACTATGCCTTCGAACTATGGTGTTGAAAAAAACTCTTGAGAGTCCCTTGGATTGCAAGGAGATCAAACCATTCAATCCTGAAGGAAATCAGTCCTGAACATTCGTTGGAAGCACAGATGCTGAAGTTGAAACTGCAGTCCTTTGGCCACCTGATGTGAAGAAGTGACTCACTGGAAAAGACCCTAATGCTGGGAAAGATTGAAGGCAGAAGGGGACTGGGACGATAGAGGGTGAGATTGTTGGATGGCATCACTAACTCAGTGAACATGAGTTTGAGCAAGCTCCTGGAGCTGGTGATGGACAGGGAAGCCCGGTGTGCTGCAGTCCATGGGGTCACAAAGAGAAAGACTGAGTGACTGGACTGAACTGAATATATGTTCTCATGTTACCCTCTCCACATCTCCCACCCCCTCTCTCTCCTTTCCCAGCAGTGTCTTATTTTAATTTATTATTCTAAGTTGATAAAAGCCTTTTCTTTCCAATTAAAAAAAATCTGTTTTAAGGAACTTTGTTTTAATTAGATATACTGCTGGGGAAAAGTTGAAATAAATCTTTTTTTAAAAAATGAAGTATCACAAGCTATTCTACCATCTTGAGTATCATCATGCTTATATGCCATTAGACATTTCATTTTTTATTACTTTTTTAAATCGGTAACTACTGCAGATTTGACAATCTTCCTTAACATTAGATTGCATATTAAACAGCCAGTCTGTTCAACATTATATCCATGAGACAATGTGATGATTATTGGCTCTTTTTTTCTATCTTATAAATAAATTGGCCTGCATAGGTAGAGATGTAGATGTTCATCCAAAATCATTCATATTAGTTCACATAATTTTATATTTAGAAATACCATAGGTCTATGATTATGTCTCATAGTCACATCCGCAAATATGCTTTGGAATTGGTTTTAGTAATTTAATTTTTCTTAGGGTTAACATTCTATTTTCTGAGATTCTCATGGTAGCTTCTTATTTCTGATCTGATAAAAAGTCCATTTCCACTTCCTGCAATTTTAATTTTCATGGCTCTACTAAACATGAAACAAAGATGTTAAGTCTGTGTGTCTTCACTGAGTTTATATTTGCTAATTCAAAGTTTAGGAGAGCTCCATTAATGCAAACAATAATTATTTTTGGACTGTAAACCAATTTGCATTTTTTCCATGGACCTTTCTTTGAGTTCTGCCTTTTAAATGATTCCCAGCTCTTTTATTTCCCTAATGATTTAGAGGTTAATAATATTGCTGAAATGGAATGCACCCAAGGGAAGTGTGAACGAATGTCTCCAAGACTCTAAATACTTTTTTTGATTTTTTAAAAATATGTGATTACTTAAAGACACTCATTGAAAATGCAATTTTTAGGTGATATTTTTGAGAGTATTCTGGTGATTACTTGAATAGGATGATGAGGAATAGAAAGAATACCAACATTTAAAATGCTTTGGCTCATTTAAAATGCTTTGGCTTTAATCTCTGCCAAGAAGGAATTGTTAGATATAGATTGCTGGAAAGTCTCAGTAGAAAAATGGGAACACAGATAATGATTACTAATTTGTGCATTAGCAAGGGGTCAAATATGAAACACAAAAGAATAAGAGAGGGTGGAATTGCTCATTTGAATAAATATATTATTCAAATAAAAAATTGAAAACTAAAGATGGGCCATAAAAACCAGTAATTATATTATCTTTTCATGTTTTATAAATATCTTCATTTAAATGTTTACATTGAAATCTTACAAGAGTCATGTGAATCTAAGCTTGAGGTGTTATCTTATTTTTATAATTAAGAAATCTGAGTCCCAGAGAATTTAGGAGATTTGACCAAGTTCATATACTTATAATGTGGTAGGTACAATAG
The DNA here is from genome assembly GCA_006408675.1 of Madoqua kirkii. Lineage (NCBI taxonomy): Eukaryota > Metazoa > Chordata > Mammalia > Artiodactyla > Bovidae > Madoqua > Madoqua kirkii. Next base: position 33,333 of record SJYC01107549.1, on the reverse strand, counting down.
AGTTGATGTTTTCTTCCCCTGTTTCAGTGTTCCCTTACATGATCCAGTCACATGAGTTTTCAGACTTTTGGAGACTCATGTTATAATGTTACTTTACCTATTCAGAACCTATATGAATGAGTGTGGCACTGCCCTGATGGTTCAGACAGTAAAGAATCTACCTGCAATGCAGTAGATAGGAATTTGATCTCTGGGTTCGGAAGATCCCTGGAGGAGGGCATGACAACCCACTCTAGCATTCTTGCCTGGAGAATCCCCATGAACAAAAGAGCCTGGTAGGCTATAGTCCATGAGGTCACAAAGAGACAGACGTGACTTAGCGACTGCTGCTGCTGCTGCTAAGTCACTTCAGTCGTGTCCAACTCTGTGCGACCCCATAGACGGCAGCCCACCAGGCTCCCCCATCCCTGGGATTCTCCAGGCAAGAATACTGGAGTGGGTTGCCATTTCCTTCTCTAATGCATGAACGAGAAAAGTGAAAGTGAAGTCATTCAGCCCTATCTGACTCAGTGACCCCATGGACTGCAGCCCACCAGGCTCCTCTGTCCATGAATTTTCCAGGCAAGAGTACTGGAGTGGGGTGCCATTGCCTTCTCTGGGCTTAGTGACTGAACAACAGCAATTCAGAACCTATAGGAATGAGTGTATCTAGATAATTATTATACCATATAGCCAAAAGAATAGTTTCTTTTACATTTTAATTTTCATGGTTAAATACTGTAAATAAGTGAAAGGGTTATAATAAGATCTTTAAAATTTTATGACATTAGTTATTGTGAAATTTATGTATAAGCATATGCATAAGTGTTTTGAAGTAAATGAATCACAAGAAAAAACATAATCTAGGTGATTTAAGAGCTGGTATAACGCTGCCCATTAATTTTTGAAGGTCACAATTCCATAACATATAAATCAGTGTGAAACAGACTTATGGGCATTTGTTTATATTACCTTTCCGCATTTATGACAGTTGTCCATTTTCCCTTTGAAAGTAACAGTCTAATGTCTCTTCTGCTTGTTATTTCTCATAAGAGAAATTCTAATTGCTTAGATGCTACTCCTGGTCAGTTAATTCATACTGTGTACATTTTGAGTCAATCTTCTAGACAGAATGTGAAAAGGAAAGATAAAAACTTGTTTGTACCTCATGGGTTGACACGGACCAAACCCATGTAATGGACAGGTGCTACATTGCTGTCTTTGTAGTGGGACTCTTGGGGAGAACTTATTCTACAGAAATAGTACTCTCTCTTTCTTTTCTCTCTTTTTCTCTCTTTCTGTTCCTTCCTCACATTGAGGAGTTATTCCAGGAAGTTAGCTTCATAGATTGATGGGCAGACATTGTGTGCGGTTGTGGTGTGAGATAATGAGGAGATATTCAAGATTGTCCTTGAGAGATATCTGAGCTTAAATATAGTTCTTTTGACCAATTTGTATTGTCAAGAGATAAAACATGAGTCAGAGTGAATCTTTGAGCAATTGAAAAACTGGGAGTAATGAAAATGAGGCAAAAGGAGAAGCAGGAGAGGGAAATTCCAGACAGGCTGACATGGCTATGTTTGTGAATGGTTATCTTGTACTTTTGAGTTGGGATAGCCAGGTTTTTAAAAATGGATTAGGATCCTCACATTGAGGAGTTATTCCAGGAAGTTAGCTTCATAGATTGATGGGCAGACATTGTGTGCGGTTGTGGTGTGAGATAATGAGGAGATATTCAAGATTGTCCTTGAGAGATATCTGAGCTTAAATATAGTTCTTTTGACCAATTTGTATTGTCAAGAGATAAAACATGAGTCAGAGTGAATCTTTGAGCAATTGAAAAACTGGGAGTAATGAAAATGAGGCAAAAGGAGAAGCAGGAGAGGGAAATTCCAGACAGGCTGACATGGCTATGTTTGTGAATGGTTATCTTGTACTTTTGAGTTGGGATAGCCAAGTTTTTAAAAATAGATTAGGATGAGTCAGATTGAAGGACATGCTAAACTTGGTGGGCTGGACTTGAGAGAGCTTTTTTTTAATAACAGTTTAAATATGTTTATATATCATGATGCCCCTTTCTATTCATGTCAGAAATTCAGTTACTAGCTGATTCTTGATTCTCATGGCTATGTGCTTACAAAATACTGTGTTTGTTTTTGTATGTCAAGGATTTTACTTATTTGGCTATTTTAAAGTTTGTTTTTATTTATTTAATTTAGTTGGGTGCTATATAGATATTACCAGAATCTTTATTTCAGAGGTGACAATATGCTCCCGCCTTTTTTGCAAAATAGATAATGGTCTTTGTTAAGTATTGAAAGACATCCATGTTTACATTTATTTAAACGATTCAATTCATCCAATTCAACATAACTTGCATCATCTTTGTAACCAAAACAGTAAAATTTAGCATGGAAACACAAATTTAAGTTTGCACAATGAGTGTCCTGGGCAGCCTTCATAGACATGCTCTAATTTCCATGCATAAGTGCTTCAGTTGTGTTTATAAGACAAAAATACGATATGGCAGCCCACTTAATAGCAGACTTTTAACATCTGTGCTCTCGTTGTGAGTTATAAATATGCCTAGTAAAAGGGCTGTTTTCTCCCTCATTTCCATTATTTACAAGTAATGAGACTAACTTCCTAAGAGAAGGATGACAAGTGTTAACTCGAAACATTTTTGATTGCTGACATTCTAGAAGACTGTTGATTGCTATGAATGCTCATGATTTCTGGGTTCTTGTCCTCAGGCTCTAACTTCAGTTATCTGGCTGGTGATGTGAGCAACTATCTCAATTTCTCATTTACTGTGTCATGGGAAGAGGCAAGATTTGTCCAAGGTGTCTGCAATGGTCCAAACATCCTGGAAGCTTACATATCTGTGAAATTCCTTGTTGGCACAGTGTTTGTGCTGTTTATCCATTCAAATGGAAAAATACTGACTTTCTTAAAAATATTTATGGCAATAACTTCAGAAATTAGAATTAATATGATTTTAAAGATAATATATATGTTTAATATTACAGGCAAATAAATGAATAATCAAGTATTGATTTTTAAGACCTTTAGATTTTTTGGTTTGTTTTTAGATTTTTTTTATCTTTCATTTTCTAGCTTTAAATTTTTCTTAGTGTAGAGATGGAAAAAGCATATTCCTGAATTTCAGTGCTTAAGAATGTTACTAGTTCCTTTTCTGCTCTTCAGCCAATGCTAAAATTGGGTTTCTTACTATTCTCAAAAATATTTTTTAAAGGTCTGATATTCCATGAAAACCCTCAAGGCATTCTTAGATGGTGTATTCCTTTATTGCAGATTTCTAATGAGGATGTATCAGAATTTCATCATCTATCAAAAAGAACCCTTAATTAAAACAAGTATCTGTTTCAACAAACCTACTAAATGTTTTTGTCTTTGAGGTTTAGCCAGAATTACTATTTTTGGTAAAAATTCAAATGGCAGTTTTTAAATACTGGTGCAAGACACACCACTTACTTCATTTAAAATATATGGTAACAAGAAAACAGATTGTCAACTAGTCAAATCTCAGAAGGAAATAATTCTATTATAGATTTTATATCACTATTTTATGGCCTTTAATTGTCCTTCTGCAGATTAAGAGCAGGTGAACACTATGAAGTATAATGGTTGATGATTTGAATTTGAATTTCAGTACTTCAAAAAGGCTATGCCAAAGGGTTTTGCATCACTAATAGTAGCATAATAGATTCAGTACTTAGGCTCACCACGTAGTATGAAGTAGTAGATGCTAATAATTTTGCATCATATTTAATACTGATTAATGTTAACATTACTGATTGTGCTCTGAGCACAATAAACTCTTCTTGATTTCCTCTTAATTACATTTGGAAGTTATGATATAATTTAAGTGGTAGGTGGTCTATTTGCCTATGAGTTTCTTAGAAGAACTAAGAATCAAGCAGTATAGATAGGTTAGAAATTAAATAGTATAGTATATATTTTATTTCCTGTCAGGCAGTAATTAATTAGAACATTTAGTTGACATGATAAAACAGTTTGAAGACAATTTCAGTGACATGATTGCATAAGGAATTGGAAGAAATAAACATTTTATTAAGTGTTATCTACAGTTAACCTACAAACCGCACAGATAGGGCAGTTTGGCATGCTAGCTCCAAAAAAATATTTAATTTTCATTTTAAAACTTTTTTCTGTACTGTAAACTCTAAGAGGGAAGGTTCTATGTGTGCCTTCTCCATGGTTTACCTTCAGTAAGTGTACAAAAGTCACTCAAACATGTTTGCATTTATGCCTGTCATTTAATTCTGTAAAGGTGTAAACCAAGAGTCAGATAAGTTATATTTTTTTAACATTATCATGCCAATTACTGTCATTAGCATCATGAGATTAAAAAAAAATCTACAATGCTGAGACATAGAGGTTATTCTTTCTTCACCTTAGGATTTTTCTGTTTTAGTGGCAGATACAATCAAGTAGACTATATATAAACTCATTACATGAAAATTAGATAAAAGCTCATGGAGTAAACCCAATATATTTTGTGCATAATGTAGAAAGAAAATCTTTATAAAGAAGACTCAAGCTTCCTGGAAAGTATTTATACAGGAGTTATAAGAAAAATGTAAGCTCTGTTAAATGGTAAAAAGAATATTCAACATGTACTTGAGAGAAATATTGGAAAAAGTGGAATCACAGTTGATTTTTGTGTAAACTGGAGAAAATGAGTCACTCCGTTACATGGATTATATAAAGAAAATTGAGGTTGATTCTTGCCTCTGTATTTTAAAACTAAAAGCACTGTATTCCACAAGACATTAGAAAGTTGGCCTTTCTCTCTCATGGCTATTCATTTTAATGCTCTGGTTCCACTTAATAGCAATCATGGCAGAGAATAATTTCAGTCTGTTTCAGTCTAGGCATTGTAATGTTAAAACCAACTGCACTATTAGGGAAACAATGTGGGCTCGGTGGGAAGATAAGCATGGAAATTCTAGCTACCGTGGTATGATGACACTAGTTATTATGGATTTTGGAATTATACATGCATCCATTTGGGTGCATTAAAATGATATATTTGATTGTAATTCTCAATACAGAGCTCATACATCAGCCCTTGCCCATCACAGGACATTGTTGAAGCGAATTAGACCCTTCGAGTTACTATGCAAATGGCTGTCATGGCAGCACTTCAGAGATAATAATGCCTGGTTATATTTCAGTAATGCAGTAGACCATTTCAGTGATTTTTCTTCCACATAACTAGATATGCTGCAAAGGCTCAGATGCTAACATTGAAATAAATGAGCTGAAATAAGATACAGCAAAGAACAATAAGCATGCTTCAAAGGTGGCTGTTGGCAAAGTGAAGCTAAATATTAATATCAATGAATTGATGTAATAGAAATTGCAGTGTTTTGTGGTTTCTTTCTGCTTCATTGCAAACATTAAGGGAAAAAGTATTCCTAGAAAAGTAAAATATTCTGAAAACATTCTGAAAATTACGTGATTTAGTCTATGGCTGAAAGATTGCAACTTTAGTAAAGAATAAAATACTCTTCATAGGAAGAGAGATGTTGTGTTTTCTCTATAACATCTATAGATGTTACAGAGATGTTCTAATATATCTTTAAAAGAAGGAATACTTGAAGCATTTCATGTCTGTCTTCCCATTGACTTGGTTTTTATGACAACCAACTTCTGACATCTCATTTAACTATTTGTGAAATTGCTAAATAGTGACCTTGGAAGAGAAATTCCAACATTCTTGTAAGTGTTTAACTGTAGTTGTAACCCCCAGCTCAACGTGCCTAACCTCTTCGTCACTGAATTGTGTATGAGTATCACTAGCAAAAGTCTAAGAAAATGTACAGACCATTACTGCTATTCTTTTTTCTTAGCTTCCCAGGAGACTTCAAATTCTGCATGAATTTTCAGAGTTCCAGAGCAAATACAATAGAATATTAACAGGAGAGCTGATGATTAAATCATTTGATTGATGATTAAATGTTCTCATGAGTTTAAGTAATTCAGTGTCTTCTTTTTTATGACTTTCCTCAAGTTGAATAACCTAAGTGATTAAAATAGGGTCAGACCTCTCAGTGAGTGGGTGTGACAGTGTCTCTGCCTGTGTCTGTAGGTCCAAAACAGAGGAAAAGTGGTGAAACTGTCTACCTACCACTTTGTTTTGGAGGCTGTACATTCATTTCCTCGGGCTGGCATAGCAGATGGCTACAAATGAGGTGGCTTAAAATAGCAAGCTTATTCTCATACAGATTTGGAGGCTAGAAATCTGAAATCAAGATGTTAGCAAGACTGTTTTATTCTAGAAGCTCTGAGGAAGAATCTGCTTCATGTCTAGTTTCTGGTGGTTGCTGACAATCATGGCATTCCTTGCTTGCAAGTGTAGCACTCCGATCATCACTAATCTCTGTTTGCAAGTGGAGTCTCACTGTGTCTTCAGCTGACTTTCTTATAAGGGCACCAGTCATTGAATTTATGGCCCATTCTAATCCTGCATGACCTCATCTTAACTAATTACACTTTCAACGGCCATTTTTCTTAATGAGTCTCATTCTGACGTCCCTGGTGGACCTTAATTTGGGGGTATGTTAGTCAACCAAGTCCAGAGAAAAACAGTTTAAGACAAATCTGTCTTACTATGATGGAGTTTTGAGGTTAACATTATACGTGTTCACCGATATCACCAGTTCTTCCCGCCTTTTTGCATTTAAGAAAAACATCATTTGCACTAGTTCGGACTATGTAACTAGTCTCTCCCATAATCTGTGACTGAGGATGATAAGAATTACTATGGGCCTTAACTCCTTAAGAGCTAGCGTGATAGTTTCCATGTTCAACTTTATTCTGATGAACCCTGAAAAGAGAAGGAAATGAAGCAATATCAAGGATGCCTGGATAGTGGACCTTATCTGAGTGAGAAATAAACTTTGTTGTATTATACCACTTTGATTTTTCTGGCATTTGTCACCAAAGCAAAATATAGTTAATTCTGATTAATATATTTCTTTAACTTCAAAAGCATCTTTAAATGTAAGTATCAGTTCAGTTCAGTTGCTCAGTCATGTCTGACTCTTTGCAAACCCATGGACTGTAGCACACCAGGCCTCCCTGTCTATCAACAACTCCCAAAGTTTACCCAAACTCATGTTTATTGAGTCAGTGATGCCATCCAAACATCTCATCCTCTGTTCCCTTCTTCCCCTGCCCTTAATCTTTCCCAGCATCAGGGTCTTTTCAAGTGAGTCAGCTCTTTGTATCAGGTGGCTAAAGTATTGGAGTTTCCAATGAACACTCAGGACTGATCTCCTTTAGCATGGACTGCTTAAAGTCCTTGCAGTACAAGTGACTTTCAAAAGTCTTCTCCAACACCATAGTTCAAAAGTATCAATCCTTCAGCACTCACCTTTCTTCACAGTCCAACTCTCACATCCATACATGACCACAGGAAAAACCATAGCCTTGACTAGATGGACCTTTGTTGGGAAAGTAATATCTCTGCTTTTCAATATGCTGTCTAGGTTGGTCATAAATTTCCTTCAAAGGAGTAAACATCTTTTAATTTCTTGGCTGCATTCACCATCTGCAGTGATTTTAGAGCCCCCTAAACGAAAGTCTGACACGGTTCCCACTGTTTCCCAATCTATTTGCTATGAAGTGATGGGACCAGATGCCATGATTTTCGCTTTCTGAATGTTGAGTTTTAAGCCAACTTTTTCACTCTCCTCTTTCACTTTCATCAAGAGGCTTTTTAGTTCTTCGCTTTCTGCCATAAGGGTGGTGCCATCTGCATATCTGAGGTGACTGATATTTCTGCCGGCAATCTTAATTCCAGCTTGTGCTTATCCAACCCAGTGTTTCTCATGATGTACTCTGCATATAAGTTAAATAAGCAGGGTGACAATATACAGCCTTGACGGACTCCTTTTCCTATTTGGAACCAGTCTGTTATTCCATGTCCAGTTCTAACTTCCTGACCTGCATACAGATTTCTTCAGAGGCAGATCAGGTGCTCTGATATTCCCATCTCTTTCAGAATTTTCCACAGTTTATTGTGATCCATATAGTCAAAGGCTTTGGCATAGTCAATAAAGCAGAACTAGATGTTTTTCTGGAACTCTCTTGTTTTTTCCATGATCCAGTGGATGGCTAGATCTCTGGCAATTTGATCTCTGGTTCCTCTGCTTTTTCTAAAACCAGCTTGAACATTTGGAAGTTCATGGTTCATGTATCGCTGAAGCCTGGCTTGAAGAATTTTGAGCATTACTTTACTAGCATGTAAGATGAGTGGAATTATGTGGTAGTTTGAACATTCTTTAGCACTGCCTTTCTTTGGGACTGTAAAGAAAACTGACCTTTTCCAGTCCTGTGGCCACTTCTGAGTTTTCCAAATTTGCTGGCATATTGAGTGCAGCACTTTCACAGCATCAGCTTTCAGGATTTGAAATAGCTCAGCTGGAATTCCATCACCTCCACTAGCTTTGTTGTTAGTAATGCTTCCTAAGGCTCACTTGACTTCACATTGCACGATGTTTGGCTCTAGATTAGTGATCACATCATCATGCTTATCTGGGTCATGAAGATCTTTTTTTGCACAGTTCTCCTGTGTATTCTTGCCACCTCATCTTAATATCTTCTGCTTCTATTAGGTCCATACCATTTCTGTCCTTTACTGAGTGTATCTTCACATGAAATGTTAAAATTTTCTTGAAGAGATCTGTAATCTTTCCCATTTTATTGTTTTCCTCTATTACTTTGCATTGGTCATTGAGGAAGGCTTTCTTATCTCTCCTTGCTATTCTTTGGAACTTTTCATTCAGATGCTTATGTATTTCCTTTTCTCCTTCATTTTTCACATCTCTCCTTTTCACAGCTATTTGTAAGGCCTGCTCAGACAACCATTTTGCTTTTTTGCATTTCTTTCTCTTGAAGATGATCTTGATTTCTGTCTCCTGTACGGTGTCACAAACCTCCATCCATAGTTCATCAGGCACTCTATCAGATATAGTTCCTTAAATCTATTTTCCAGTTCCATTGTATAATCATAAGGAACTTGATTTAGGTCATACCTGAATAGTCTAGCGGTTTTCCCTACTTTCTTCAATTAGGTCACAAATTAATCAGTAGTCTGAACTTGAAAAAATATTAGATACAGTTTTAACCCAAAGTTTTTATTTGACATTTAAATCTATTCTTTCCTTGAAAATTAAATTTTATTCATAGATATTTGCTGAGTACATTTATATTGAGAACTACCTATATGTACATATTTAGAGAAAATTTGATTTGTGTTAACATTTGGTACTCTGCAATATGGGCAAATAAAGCCAAAGATTGGCGTTAACTCATAAAAAAGCTATTTGTGCTGAGTTATGACATATATTTTTGTCATTTAACTTTTATAAAATTCCCAGTGGTACCACATTGGCAGGAAATAAAATTTTAAAATATGTTGTTTCTATATAGAAAAAATTGTTGAGCTGTGCTTTAAACCCTAGTACTTAGCTCCAAGGAACGTTTATTATTGAAAATAAAAATGGTAATCTATAGACAGTCTTACACTGGCTGCAAAGAATGCTGTGACGTTTCAGACGTATGTTCAACTTCCAACTCCATAATGAGTTTATTTTGAGTCTATTTATATACAGTTCATTTGAAGGGCAAAAACAAGAAGTTATACACAAATGGCAGGGGTCCAAAACTGGTGTCAGTTAGGCAATGCTTTTATGTGTAATACAACCACCTGCTGGGATGTCCGGAGTTCATTCTAGAACGTTATATAAAAACTCATCACTAAAAGACAATGTGAAAACTTCTTTAAAATGGAAAGAATTGCATGTATTTCTCAATAAGATTGGCCTATAGAATGTTTCAAAGGTGAAAGGGCAGTGTTCATTGACCTGAATATGCTTATTTATCGAACTGCTAAATCTGACATATTAAACAGTAATATGACATAGTAAATAGTCTGGACCCTCTCAAAAGCTGGCTGATTAAATAGCTTTATTAATGTGTCATGAGACAGACTGTCAAGGGTGACTTTCTATTCTCAAAAGTATTTTTTATCTCAAAGGTCTCTCATGAAACACCTGTGTGCTTATTGGCATAGGTGACTTGGAAAGGATCAAGGTCTTCTAGAGGCCTTGAAACCAATCTGGTCTCTTGACTCTCTCAAAATGAAGATGACCTTGAGTTCACTGAGATATTGCATTGCCCTTAACACAGCCCCTTAATCCTGGCTATTGTGGATGTGAAGAGTTCATTTGAGCCTGCTTCATGTCCTATTCACAGTCCTGAAATATAGCCTAAATTCTGTTCATTTTCTCATGATTGAGATTTTTCTAGAGTTGGATGGTCAATGATGGATTACATTATCACACAAATGTCCTTATAGTCATGAAACTTATACTCAAATGGGGAAAGCAGGCAGTGCATAAACAACCCAATAATAAAAATTATAATTACGATTTAAGAAATGCTTTTATGAAAGATAGATGGAATGCATGATGAAGTTTTTTTGTATCTCCTCACCTCACCTAAAGGAACTCAAGCTGGTAATACTTTAACAACTGGAAAAACCCCAGTTTGCATTGCAAATAGAAAAACTTTACTCTCCTATATTTAGCCTATCTTTTCCTGTCAACATGCACAATTTAGGATGTGTGATTTGCTATTGTTAAAACTGCAGTTGTTGTTCAGTCACTCAGTCATGTCTGACTCCTTGTGATCCCATGAGTTGCGCACACCAGGCTTCCCTGTCCTTCACTATTTCCTGGAGTTTGCTCAAACTCATGTCTATTTAATCAGTGATGCCATCCAACCACCTCATCCTCTTTTGTCCACTTCTCCTCCAGCCTTCAATCTTCCCCATTTTCAAGACATTTTGCAGTGATTCAGCTTGTGTCAGCTTCATCACCAGTGCTTCTGACTATTCAGGACTGAGTTATTTTAGGATGGACTGGTTTGATTTCCTTACTATTTAAGGGACTCTCATGAGTCTTCTCCAACACCACAGCTTGAAGGCATCAGTTCCTCAGCTCTCAGCCTTCTTTATGGTCCAACTCTCATATCTGTACATGACTGCTAGAAAAACTATAGCTTTGACTATATGGACTTTTGTCAGCTAAGTAATGTCTCTGCTTTTTAATACACTTTCTAGTTTTGTCATAGCTTTTCATCCAAGGAGCAACTTCTTTTAATTTAATGGCTGTAGTCATTGTCTGCAGTTATTTTGGAGTCTCTCAAAATAAAATTTCTCACTGTTTCCATTGTTACCCCATCTGTTTGCCATGAAGTGATGGGACTGGATGCCATGATCTTACTTCTTTGAATGTTGAGTTGTAAGCTGGCTTTTTCACTCTCTTCTTTCACTTTCATCAAGAGGCTCTTTAGTCCCTCTTTATCTTCTGCCATAAGGGTGGTGTCATCTGCATATCTGTGGTTATTGATATTTCTCCCCGCAGTCTTGATTCCAGCTTGTACTTCATCCAGCCTGGTATTTTGCCTGATGTATATACATATAAGTTAAATAAGCAATGTGACAATATGCAGGCTTGGCGTATTCCTTTCCCAATTTGGAGCCAACTCATTGTTCTATGTTCAGTTCTAAGTGTTGCTTCTTGATCTGCATATAGCTTTCTCAGAAGGCAGGAAAGATGGTTGGGTATTCCCATTTCTAAGAATTTTCCAGTTTGTTGTGATCCACACAGTCAAAAACTTTAGTGCAATGAAGCAGAAATATATGTTTTTCTGGAATTCTCTTGCTTTTTCTATGATCCAACAGATGTTAGCAATTTGACCTCTGATCCCTATGCCTTTTCTAAATCCAGCTTATACATCTGGAAGTTCTTGGTTCATATACTGTTGAAGCATAGCTTGAAGGATTTTGAGCATCACTTGCTAGCATGTTAAATGAATGCAATTGTGTGGTAGATTGAACATTCTTTAGCATTGCTTCTTTGGGGTTGGAATGAAAACTTACCTTTTCCAGTCCTTCGGCTACTGCTGAGTTTTCCAAATTTGCTGGCACAATATGCAGTGCTTTAACAATGTCATCTTTTAGGATTTGAAATAGCTCAGCTGGAATTCTACCACCTCCACTAGCTTTGTTCATAATGATGCTTCTTAAGGCCCCTTGACTTCACACTGCAAGATGTCTGGCTCTAGGTAAGTGATCACACTATCATGGTTATCTGGGTCATGAAGATCTTTTCTGTGCAGTTTCTGTGTATTCTTGCCACCTCTTCTTAATATCTTCTGCCTCTTTTAGGTCCATACTGTTTCTGTCCTTTATTGTGCCCATATTTGCATGAAATCTCCATTGATAACTCTAATTTTCTTTAAGAGATCTTTCAGTTCAGTTCAGTTGCTCAGTCGTGGCTGACTCTTTGCGACCCCATGAATTGCAGCATGCCAGGCCCCCCTGTCCATGACCAACTCCTGGAGTTCACTCAGACTCATGTTCATTGAGTCAGTGATGCCACCCAGCCATCTCATCCTTGGTCGTCCCCTTCTCCTCATGCCCTCAATCCCTTCCAGCATCAGAGTCATTTCCAATGAGTCAACTCTTCTCATGAGGTGGCCAAAGTACTGGAGTTTCAGCTTTAGCATCATTCCTTCCAAAGAAATGCCAGGGCTGATCTCCTTCAGAATGGACTGGCTGGATCTCCTTGCAGTCCAAGGGAATCTCAAAAGTCTTCTTCAACACCACAGTTCAAAAGCATCAATTCTTCAGCGCTCAGCCTTCTTCACAGTCCAACTCTCACATCCATACATGACCACAGGAAAAACCATAGCCTTGACTAGATGAACCTTAGTAAGCAAAGTAATGTCTCTGCTTTTGAATATGCTATCTAGGTGGGTCATAACTTTTCTTCCAAGGAGTAAGCGTCTTCTAATTTCATGGCTGCAATCACCATCTGCAGTGATTTTGGAGCCCCCCAAAAGAAAGTCTGACACTGTTTCCACTGTTTTCCCATCTATTTCCCATGAAGTGATGGGACTGGATGCCATGATCTTCGTTTTCTGAATGTTGAGTTTTAAGCCAACTTTTTCACTCTCCTCTTTCACTTTCATCAAAAGGCCCTTTAGCTCCTCTTCACTTTCTGCCAATAAGGGTGGTGTCATCTGCATATTTGAGGTGATTGATATTTTTCCTGGCAATCTTGGTTCCAGCTTGTGTTTCTTCCAGTCCAGCGTTTCTCGTGATGTACTCTGCATAGAAGTTAAATAAGCAGGGTGACAATATGCAGCCTTGATGTACTCCTTTTCCTGTTTGGAACCAGTCTGTTATTCCATGTCCAGTTCTAACTGTTGCTTCCTGGCCTGCATACAGATTTCTCAAGAGGCAGGTTAGGTGGTCTGGTATTCCCATCTCTTTCAGAATTTTCCACAACTGATTGTGATCCACACAGTCAAAGGCTTTGGCATAGTCAATAAAGCAGAAATACAGAGATCTTTAGTCTTTCAAATTCTGTTGTTTCCCTCTATTTCTTTACATTATCAACTTAAAAAGGCTTCCTTTTATCTCCTTGCTATTTTCTCAGAACTCTGCATTCAAATGGGTATATTGTTCCTCTTCTCCTTTGCGTTTTGCTTCTGTTCTTTTCCAAGCCATTTGTATGGCCTCTGCAGACAACCATCTTGAATTTCTTTTTCTTGGCAATGGTTTTTATCACTGCCTCCTGTACAGTGTTATGAACCTCCATCCATAGTTTTTCAGGAACATTGTCTATCAGAACTATCAGAATCTCCAGTTGCTTTGTGATGGAAATGTCAGCAGCAACCTCAGCCACAGGAAGAATCATCATCATCTCTAAGTGATACACGAGTTCATTCAACACGAGTTCCTTAAGCCATTTGTATGGCCTCTGCAGACAACCATCTTGAATTTCTTTTTCTTGGCAATGGTTTTTATCACTGCCTCCTGTACAGTGTTATGAACCTCCATCCATAGTTTTTCAGGAACATTGTCTATCAGAACTATCAGAATCTCCAGTTGCTTTGTGATGGAAATGTCAGCAGCAACCTCAGCCACAGGAAGAATCATCATCATCTCTAAGTGATACACTAGTTCATTCAACACGAGTTCCTGTGAAAACAGAAGGATTAGACTCTCAGTCCTAAATCCCCACCTCATCACTATGGCTTCCTAAAACGGATTTTCCTTGATGCCTGGTGGCCTTTGGCTGCTTTTATCTCTGCCAATCTGGACATTTCCCAGCTGGCTTTAGTGAGCAATCTGTCCTCTCTTCTGCTGCCTTTGGCTCTGACTTCATTGTATCTGGTCCTAGGTCTGTTTGCTTTGACCTTAGTTATCTATGAGATAGTTGACTCTTAACTGTGGTCTGATTATTTTATTTTTCTCCTATGATTCCTCTCTTGACTCTCCACATTTGAAGACCTGTCTGTCTATGTTTTCCACTGATATTTATATTTGGCACAACCAGATAGTTAGCTTTGTTAAATAAAGGTGGGTGCTGGATCTTTGATCTTGAAAATTATGGTTGGAGATATGAAATTCTCATTATGTTTTCCAGTAAACCAAGTATTTCTTTAAACTATATGGTTTGAGGGCAAAAATATTATTCCTGGTTTACAGTCAAACTCCATTAATGATGATGATTAATCATAATAAGAGGCCAAATTAAAACTATAACATTGTTGAGAGTTTAAAATGGGGAAACAAATCCCTGGATTACAAAGAGGGATTTATTTTCCTAAATCTTCTGCAGGTAGTTTAAACTAAACATGTGCAATGGAGTAGTATTTTGAAGATTATTGATTTGCTTTTTTATTTTGCCTTTCAGAGTATAAGCCCATTGTCTTGGTTTGCCTGAGGCAACAGTATGCCAGTGGGACGTTAAGATTTGTTACAGAGGGAATACTAAGGAGTATATCCAAAAATTAAAAAGGAGAAAGTAATAAAGAAGTATTTGTAAGAAAGGCTTCTTAGAGTTGAGGTTAATGCTGGCATTATCAGTTATGCTAGAGAGAGGAGTTCTATTATTTTTATATTTCCTGTATTTTCAAATAAACAACACATTTGAAGGAATCATTTTAGAGCTCTCCGGTAATATATAGAGCATGATATTCCCCTCCATGGAGTCTTGGCCCAGTGGATTTTGGAAGGAAGAAAGAGAGAGAAATTAAAGCACACAAAAGTGGTTCCACATTTTCCCTTCTTAGCAAAGTTTTGCCCAAAGAGAATTGGAAAAGAGACAACACTCCTGTTTCCTATTGAGACTTCAGGGAGAGGATACTTGCAGGGTATTGGTTATACAGTTGGTAAAAAAAAATCCCTTCAAAGTGAGCTCCTAAGTATAGCCTCTAAGCGTCAAAAATATTCTGAGGATATTCTTTTCTAAGGCACCGATTCTCATGCAGATCTTGTTAGAAATGGGTCGCCATTGCTGGGATGAAGTGAGCTCTGTGAAGGGGACCACTCTTACCAGCACCAAATAAAACTTGCAGCTAAGCATCAGGGTTTTATAGCAAGATCTGAGGTGAAGGTAGTCAGGTTAGTGGTTATACCACAGCAAACGGTTTAGGTGCCACAGCAGTGGTGTATAACAAAGTTATACCACAACGGTGTTTGTGTCAAAAGCATGGTCTCTGAGGAGTGCTAGCTGTGGACTTTATCTTCAGAGGAGGCAGGTCAGCCAGAATCCAGGAGAGCCGAGGGTATTGTTGAACCACTGGAGAAGTAAGAGTGAGACAACATGAACGCCAGAGGATTTTATGTTTCCTCTCCCATACCATAAGAATAATAAGCCATATTCCTCCTCAAGCAAGTGATCAATCATCTGAGCATATTTTGTCCAAATGACATTATATTTAAACTGATTTTAAACTAGATTGCACCTTATCTATTTTTCTCCCCTACTAATAAGAAATGAATAAGTCGCTGAACAAAGGCCAGATTACAGAAACAAATACAGAAGTCTTTTTTTCCGTGTAGACTTAACTTCTAGTATGAGTATTTGGCAACATAATTACACATAGCTAGAACAGAGTTCATGATTTTATCATGATTTTCTTCCTGTCTGCCTCATCCCTGCCAATAGCATTGATGTTCTCTCTGTCATTCAAACCTCAAAATCCAGAATCATCTTTAATTCTATTTCCTTTTTTTCTTGAAATGTCTAAACTATGAACTATTGCTGGTTTATATTTCTGATATTTCTTTAGTTTCTCCCTCTTTCTCTACTTTAGTAGCTTCCTCATTTCTCTGCATAATTTCTGGATTGACCTTTTTAAATACAGACTGACTCTATTATCCACTTCCTAAAAACATTCAGTAGTTTATCATTATCTACTAAATTACATGAAAACTTCTCGGTCTTACATAAGGACTCTTGCCAAAAATCACTACAAGCTTTACTGTTTTCTATCCCTCCATTGGATGTTCCTTGTAGCTCACTCGGTAAAGAATTTGCCTTCAATTCAAGAGACCCAGGTTTGATTACTGGGTCAGGAAGATCCCCTGGAGAAGGGCATGGCAACCCACTCCAGTATTCTTGCCTGGAGAATCCCAGGGAAAGAAGAGCCTGGCAGACTACAGTCCATGGGGTCTCAAGAGACAGACACGACTTAGCAACTAAACCACCTTTGTTCCTTTATGTTTACAAATGCTTAGTGGAATGGCTAAAGGGGAATACTCTTTCAGTAGGGGCACTGTTGGCTTTTAAGTCCTGGTGTTATATGATCCTCTGTGATGCATAATGTAGAAGTTTAGAAATATTTGTGAACTTAAAAAAACAGTGAAATAATAGTATAAGGTTAACCTCCAATGATAAGTGAAAATAATGACCCAAGAGAAACTAGCAGTTATGCTCTGGACATAAGGAAGAAAGGTTAATGGGAAAAGAATGAAACAGTGTCAACAGAATCAAAGAATAATGAAAGTAAATTCTGAACGATCCTGTTGTTACTCTGGAAAAGGCCCTGACTGCAGTACTAGGGATTTGAGGATGCACATAGCGATTTGAGAATGCACATATCAATTTGAATGCAACTGATATTTGCCACAAGCCTATAATGTCTGGCATGGGGATGGACCTTCAGCATATACTGGCACCAGATAGGTAGACTTAACAGGAGATCACAGTTCAGACATGAGGAATCTTGTCTTAGTGGATACTTTCCTCATCTTTAGAGATGTCAAATGAATGACTTACTCACAAAGTGAGTCATCTGTTGTCATAGATATGGAGAAAAGGATGTTTTCTGTCTTTCTCTTTCAGCCACTGATCACATGTTCAATGCTATGTTTTTGTGGGTGAAGCTTATCAATATATTTCGTGCTATAAAAAATATAATTTAAGTGACTCAAAGAGATGAGAGTAGGCTTTATTTAACTGATGCAGATTGGGAGCATCAAAGGACACATTGAAGAGTTGGAAAAAGTCTGAAATATTATTGAGAGGAGAAAGGAGAATCATGTGTCCTTATGGTTTTGTGCTGGTTAACAGTTTTTGTATTTAAATGCTAAAAAATTTTGCAGTGGAAGGTTGTACTCATTTTTGTACCACCTGCTTTGGATCATTGATGCAATCTTATCTTGATAAGTGTCAGAATAATACTTTCTTAATACTGTTTTTGCAAGGATTATGGTTGGTCAGTTGGTCAAGATTCACCAAGTAAGGAAATAGACAGGATTAAATACCAGGAGGAAACTGGATCCTCAATCATGTCTACTTTAGTTTTGTTAGTGTGCTGGCAGAGTTTTCCAGTTGTGTTGCCTTAGTCATGTATTTTTAACTCACCAGTATATCACATATCAACACTAATAATTTTAATTGGATTATAGCCAGAAACATTGATTTTTCACAGTAAATGTCTCTTTAATTGTTTGCAGTAGGTTAGTTTTGTATTTTCAACAAGGGTGTTCATCCTCAATTGTAGGTGTAATGTCTTTTTCTATGTCCTCAAGACTTTGTGCCATCTTGGGCATATAATGGCACATTCAGAATTGCTTTCCAAATCATTAACTGTGATTTCCCAGGTGTACAAATTATATTTGAGTAATGTTTTGAATACTGAAGGTTTTGACTTATTTGGCATCTGGATGTGCCTGACATATGATTTAAAGTGTCTTATAATTATAAAATACGATCGTTTATTGAGACATGTACATATGGTACACCTTTTGAAATTAAATGAAAAGTGCCTGAGTCTAACATCTGTGTTGAAACATCATCACAGCAGGTCTCCCAGAAACTATTTGATACTTTCTTGGTTTTCACTAGAAAAAGTCTTTCACCGTGTCTGTTCTATAAAAGTTTATTATTTTCTTTCAGAGACATAGCTTTAGAAATTTGGTTTGTTTCACAGTCATATCTGCCCTTTACAGCTATGGTTTATCAGGTTGAATTATATATTGTGTTGCAATACAGATTAAATGGCTATAACAAAATACTCCAACACAGAGGAGCTTAAATTCTAAATTTATTTTTCATGTGTGTAACAGTCCAGGAGTGAGCAGTCCAAGCTGGGGTGGCTCTGCTTTCCTAGGTCATTCAGGGACCACCCAGTTTCACTCCTCCAATGATTTCATCATCCCTTAGTGTGTTGTACTCATTTACTCTGTCAGAGCTAGTTCACCACTGTCCACTGTAACTAAAGTAATCAAGGAAGGTCCAAAGCAAACATCTTTGCTTTTAAGGCAACAACTTAGAAGTTACATAATTTTCTTTTCCAAAAGTTGGCCAAGCTTAGATACAATGGCTATGCATAGCTGCGAAAACGCTGTGTGAATTCATAAGCTGAGTGAGCAACTGACCAGCTAAAACCCCAAAGATTCTATTGCTAAAGGGAAAATGTAGCAAACATATTGCTGAACAGTAAGACTCAGTGTGTTTCTCTGACCACCTCCATGGGTGCCTGCTTCCCGCATATAGACCATACTTTTTCTAGTAGCGGTAGTCAGATTTCTTTAAATTATCCCATCTGCATAAAAACTGAAGCTAAATGTTGTATTTTCTTTTTTTGCCAAGTTTGAACTTGGCCCTTTCCCATCTGGTAACTCATAAACTAATACGAAAGTGGAATATGTCTCTGACACCTGGTATACAGTGATGGACCTGGAACAAAATAGCCACCATGATAATCTCCTGTTAATAAAGTAGGAAGAATAGGAGTTGTCACTGTTCCATAGAAATGACAAAAATAAGAACTTTTGAAGATTTTTAAGATATTTATTCTAGTAGTGGAGTAAACTGTTCCATTAGACTCTTGTCCTGATTTCTGAGGGGAACTCTCTTGTCTGTTTTCCATAAAATCCCCTACTTCTTCTCTCTAGGGTAGAATTGGGCATTATTCGGTCCATTACTTTTTTTTTTTTTTGCTACCACTGAAATGGGCATTAAGAGTACTTCATGAACACTGTCTTAGGGATAATTATAGGCTCTTGCTGGTCAAACTCACAGCTTCTTTGACAATAGAGATCACTCAAAAACTTCATAATCTTCTAAGTATACTTACTTCCAATAAAATTCATGTGAAAGTCACCACACTCATTACTTTTATTAATAGTTCTTAAGTCTCTGAGATATTTTATTTTTTACTGGATCTTTGCATGAATTCTGCTCTCTTTAAATTTAATACTGGCTAGGTTAAATTCTTTCAAAAATATAGACTTCAAGTAGGGAACTCATCTGACCTTTGTCCCTGGGCTGCTCTCATTGTTTGACTAAAAAAAGTTGTATTTAAGAGAGAATTTAAAGAAAGGCTCTGAAGGACAGACATAGCTTCTTCTGTTAAGAGCATAAAAGCAGTTGACTTTTCTAGCCTTGTGAGTCAGAATAGATAGATGCCACAGGTAGAAAGTGTCTCCATTAAGAACTCTGCTTTCTTTAATCTCAACTTTCAGACTGGCTTGTTCATACATGAACTCCTTTTTACCTGACAGAATTTTCTGAACGAGGCAAGGAACTTCTATCAGTCACCAATATTCTAGCTTTGCAATCAGTTTTCCAGAGCAGTAGGGTCAGCAAACATCTGTCTGCTTCCAGTTTTTCACTGATTGTGTCTTGGTTTGGGTTGCTATAGCATGATTGCTTATTTTTTTTTAGAAAAGATTACTGTTTATACTGGCTAGCCTAAACAATAGGTTATAGTTGTCACATTTCTCAGTTTAGTTCAGTTCAGTCGCTCAGTCGTGTCCGACTCTTTGCAACTCCATGAATCGGAGCACGCCAGGCCTCCCTGTCCATTACCATCTCTCGGAGTTCACTAAGATTCACGTCCATCGAGTCTGTGATGCTATCCAGCCATGTCATCCTTGGTCATCCCCTTCTCCTCCTGCCCCCAATCCCTCCTAGCATCAGAGTCTTTTCCAATGAGTCATCTCTTGGCATGAGATGGCCAAAGTACTGGAGTTTCAGCTTTAGCATCATTCCTTCCAAAGAAATCCCAGGGCTGATCTCCTTCAGAATGGACTGTAAATCTGAGATCAGGTGTCAGCATGGTTGAATTCCAGTGAGAGCCATCTTCCTGATTTACAGATCGCTGTCTTCTTGTATCTTCATATGGTAGAGGGAGATCATCTTTCTTGAGTCTTCTCTCATATGGGTGCTAATTCAATTCAGGAGGACACCATCCTCATGATTTAATTACCTCCAAAAACTCTTACTTCCAAATACCATCACATTGGGAATCAGGGCTTCAGCCTGTTAAAATTTTCAGGGGTCATACATATTCAGTCCATAGCAGACTGCATTTTTTTCTATTGGTTTTCTGGGAAATTAAATAGGTGACCAGCTTCTGAAGATTCAATCCACCTGTTAAACCAATTACAAATAGTTTGAGTATTCATTGTCATAGTCTCTCACATTTCATACCAAATTTTACTTGAGATGAGGTACAAGATAAATCTCTATAACCAGTAACCCCAAACTATTGTTATTTTAAATGAATTTGAAGTTTATCTTCTCATATTCTATAGGAAGAGCAAGATCAAGGTTGCTAGAATAAGTTTACTCCAGAAAATCATTCACAGTTATAAGTTGCTCATAGGATGATAGCCTAGGTGATGATGGTACTCATTGCCCTCTTCTGTATGGATGAGAGATGAAGAAAAGAGAGCGTTCAGGGTAAAATGACTCCACCTTCAAGACAATGACTCTGAGTTGAACATTTCTCTTGAACTCACATTCCAGTTGACCCAGACTTAATCCCATGGTTGTACTTAGCTCCCCTGAGGGATGGGAAATTGAGTTTGTGGTAGGATATCTTAACTCCATGTCTCAAGCTAAGCTAACAGGATTCTATTATCGAAAAAAAGAAAGAAAGGAAGCAAAGACAGAAAAAAGAATGAATTCTTGAAGACATTTGGCAACATATAGTATTCATTTATGAGGAAAGTTCATTGTACTTGATTTCAAAGACATATGTTATCTCTTACTAAGGGCTGATTTTGTTCTGTGTTTCATAATGAAGCATTATGAACAAACATCTCTTGGTGATTACTAAAAGTAGGACATAGGAAGTCTTTCTGTTTGGAATATCATCAAAAGCACAATCAAATGGAGAATTCTTAAAATTTGGAGGAAATAGCTGCATCACAGCAATAAGCAAACAATTTTTTCTACTAATTCTTAAAAATGATCAATATTATAGGAATACAATATCTGTTAACTGATTTTGACTATCTTTCTTAAGCAACTTATTTGGGTCACTGTACTTTTTATACAACTCTTTAATATATTCTCTACAGAATTCTCAATTGACTACAGAAATGATTAACAGTAGGCTCCCTGCTGCTCAACTCAGTCATTCATGACTTCACCAGATGGTTTTTCTTTTTGGGCCAATGATTTTTTTTTTTTTTATTGTTTCCCCTCCTCTGGATACAATCAAGATCAAAAGTGTGACATTCATTTTAATTTCATGACTAACGTATAAAATACTATATGAATACATCTTTTATTTTATGCATATTTAAAGCTAATGACCAGAATGTTTTCTATTAGTTATGAGCAAGGTAATTTTAAAGTTGGAGCAGGAAATGGCATCTCACTCCAGTATTCTTGTGTGGAGAATTTCATTGATAGAAGAGCCTGGTGGGCTACAGTCCATGGGGTCTTAAACAGTCACACAACTGAGTGACTAATACACACAATTTTAAATTATACAATTTTTATTAATTACTTCTTTCACACACTCTTTTGTTTATTCTTGTTCTCTAATAATTCAAGTACCATTAGTTTTTACCACTCTTTACAATCTTCCCTTTGTTTCTCGTATTACATTTATGAATTTGCCTTATTTAACAAATTTATTTAATGAGTTTGTCAAATCCTGCTGAGGAAAGCTCATCAACTGTTACTCTTCTAATTATTTCTAGCCTGTATAAATAGTTTATAGTTTGAAATACAGTTAAACAAAGAAAAAAAAGTAAACTACCTGAAAATTTGTCTCATGTTTTAATCCAGTTATGTCAATCCATCTGGCAGACAAGATTATATGAAACTCTTTCATTAGTCATAGAATATTTTCAGAAGTTGCTATAATTTTATCATATGTTCTAGCAAGGTCGGTATATTTTAAAACTTACTTTAAAAATTATTGACTTACATATTGACAGATTAATAATTGGGGACTTCCCAGGTGGCACAGTAGTAAAGAATCCACCTGCCAATGTAGGAGATGTGGGTTCAGTTCCTGGGTTAGGATGGTCCCCTGGAATAGGAAATGGCAACCCACTTCAGTATTCTTTCCTGGAAAATTCTGTGGACAGTGGAGCCTGGCGGGCAATAGTCTGTAGGGTCACAGAGTTGGACACAACTGAGTGACAGTGCACACATAAATTAAAAACTGAGAAGTTATTCATTTCTTATACTGTCTCTGAGTGGCTTAACCGACATTTGTTTACCAAAATCTGCTTTTCCATCTCCATGTAAACAATCTTCCTTCCAAACTACTACGTCCGACATCCTCTTTTGTCTTTAAGCTGAAGATGGTATCTAAGTTGTGACCTTTGGCCATTTTGCCAGGTTACCCCATTTTCTGGGAGTCTCTGCCATGTATACATGCTATTAAACATTCCTTTTATTTTCTCCTGTTAGCCTGTCTCAGACCAATCTAAATTTTAGACAGGCCAGAAGCACGTGAAAGGTAGAGAGAAGTTTCTTCCTCCTCAACAACACAATAGAGCCCTGTAGCAAGGAGGAAAACAGCATACTGAGCACATGACTTGGTAGTTGTTGTTGCTGTATCATAAAATGCATTGTAACAAGTGCAGAGATAAGGTTGAAGACTGGGTTGGAGGCAGGCTAGAAGCACACTGTCCAACATATCATGGAATTTCAGTGGAATAGTCTTTATAGACCCAATTTCATAGTTAATGAGCAAATATACTGACATCTTATACTGACTCTTGCCCATCAGTGCTGGGCACTTGCTTGTGATGTTTTGACCAACATGATCATTGGACAAAACTCATTCTTTTAGTTCTGGTTTTCTTTAGGGAAGTGTTTTACATATAAAAATTAATCCTGTGACTCAACGCTATTGCCTTTGTTTCTTTGGAGTTCTTATAATTCTTTCCTGCAAAAATTTGGGGCAAATTCAGTCACTTGATGAAAATTAAGGACTGTTTCAGTGAAGGCTCATTTTTCCCATTCATATTCTTTCCTGCTATCCAGAGCAGTAGAAATGCTGGAAAGCATTTACACTGTGAGATATTTTCTGTCTCTAGAGGACTTTGAATTGAAGACAATCTAAATTATCATGGGCTGTTATGGGCCTAATTGTGTCCCCCTGAAAACTCATATATTGGATATTCTTGGTACTTCAGAATGTGACCATATTTGGTTATGGGGTCTTTAAAAAGGCAATTAAATTGAAAGGGAATTATTGGCATGGACATTTATTCAGTATATGGACATTTATTCATATATTCTTATAGGAAGAAGAGATCAGAATATGGACACAGGCACAGAGGGAAGACCACAGGGAGGCACAGGGAGACCGACAGCCAGCTGTAAGCAAAGGAGAAAAGTCTCAGAGGAAATGACCCTGAAGACAACTTGACCTTGGTCTTTAAGCTTTTAGAACTATGAGAAAGTGAATTTCTGTTGTTTAAACCACCTGATCTGTGGCACTTTGTTTGGTAGCCTTAAGAAACTAATATGGCCCTAAAGGACACTGATATGACATCTAAGTGTCCTGAAATCCAGCATTATCTTAGAATTCTAAAAAGTCTCATATCCCTTACTTTTTTTCTTTTAATCTACAATGGCTACAAAATATCTCTCATAATAGAATGTCAGTAGACCACCACCCCATTATAGTGTTTATTTACTGACCGTGGACTGCTTTAAAACTTACTCATTAATTTCAGAATAGGAAAGTTTTTTGACATTATTCAAAATTCCTTAAAATCGATGTGATATTAGGGCCTGGGTAATCTTTGTTGAGGGATACTGCCCTATGTGTGTAAGATGTTTAACAACATGCCTGGCCTTTACTCGCTACGTGTCAGTGGGACCCCTCCAGTTGTAGCAACCAAAACGTTTCCAAATATTGCCAAATATTACCTTGTAGGCAAAATTGCTGTTGGATGAGAACCATTGCTTCAGTTTGAATATCTAGATAGTACTTTTTATGTATATTTATTATTCAAGGTAGATTATTGGAAGGAGATCATCCAAGTATGCATCTGTGAGAAAGAATTACTTTTTCTGTCTATGTGTAAACTAGTTTTGCTGACACCAAGGACTCACTTTCTTTTTTTCTGACACTTCATTATTTGTTGAAAAATAGTCTAATTACAGTCTTCTTCTCTCAGAGTCATAGTTCTAATTATTAGCCACATTGACCTTTTCTGTTGAATGAAAAGAAACAAACGTTATAGCATAAACCATAAAAGCACTGGCATTAAATGCTAGTTGCAAAGAAGTCCATTCATTATGTACTCCCAAATTAGAAGGAAACATCTTTGCAAGGCCTTTATATGAATATATTTGAGATTATCCCTAAAAGATTTCTTTGTTTTTAATGGAGCAGATAGCAGACTTTCATGACTATAAAGGTCTCTATGAAAAAATTAATCAAACTTTATTTATTACTAATGAAAAGACCCCTGTGGAGTTGGCATGCAGCCTCACATCCTTTCTGACTTTAAAAATCTATAAAAGTCAAATAATATCCAAGTCATTTTTGTGGAGTGGGGTTGATAATGTAGACAGTTTTCTGCAAAAACCCATCAATGCTCAGTTCTTCTAGAGAGCTTGTGAGCTGAAGGGACTGAAAGGCAGCTAGAGTCTCTGTAGTTGGATATTTGAATATGTTTGATGTGTCGTATATGGCTGCAGTATTTCCTTAATGAAGGAGCTCAGATGTATACTCAAATCCTTTGCTGGGTTTTTAGTCTAAAATAGGGTCTGTGTACTAAAACAGCTATGATCTTGTTTTAAAATAAAATTTCAAAAACTCCTCTAGAATCCTTATAGGGATTATCTCTGACTGAGTAATGCTTACATTGATCATGCTATAATTACAATATACTCTTCATTATTTAATAATTTTTACTGTTAAAATATATCTGTTTTTATTTGTTTTCAATAGGGCTTTTAAGCTCTGAGTTCAAAATATTGATGATTGGAAAATACATTTTTATTTAAAGAACAAAGGCTAATTAAGAAATCCAGAGGGAAATCTGAATGACTATCAGACAGTAAAATTAAAGAGTTTGAGTTTAAAAACTGCAAAGCTTGGGAAGAATGTGTTAATGAACTCTCAGTTAATAAGCAAATATAATATCAATGATCAGTATTAGGTGTTGAGAGTTCAAAAGGACGTAGAAGACCCAGTGCCCAATAGCATCATTCTTTGTTGCAGATGAAATTAACCCAGGTTATTAGATCCTAATGTTTTCAAGAATAGAGCAGTCTTAAAAAAAAAAAAAAATCCACTGTCCTATTACAGTTACTCATGAATTTAGCAATGCATATTTATTGAGTAACTATAATGAACTAGGTAGTTTTGGAGGCTTTGGAATTGAGTAATGAACCAAAAAATTCCTAATCTCTTGGATTTTACATGTCATTGGAAGAAAAAGTGAATAAACAAAAGGAAATTTTAAAAAATATATTATTCAATATGGTTATGGGTACGATGTAAAAAAGTAAAGCAAGGTAAGGGAGATACTGAGTGCCTGGATATATGGTGGTCAGGGAAGCCATCTTTCTTAGGTTGGTTCCTAGAAGATTAGCCCAGGATTGGGATTCTTGCTCAAAAAATGTATTTGAGGGAGAGGCAGGTATTCTCAGGAGAAGGCAAGTGAGGCAAGTAGGATAGAACTGGGTGAAAAGCTTAGCCAGAACGTGGTCTCCACTGGAGACTTTCACTTAGACCATAGGAAGCACTGGCACACAGGTTTTATTATAGAGTGTGTCTCACCCTGAGGCAGGGTTTTGTAGGCCGAAGTCGTGTGGTGTGGCCTGGTGGAAAAACACCTCCATTTAACTGAGGTCAATTATCTAAATAAAGATCTCATAAAAACAAACAAACAAAAAAACCCAAAAACAGACAAACAGAAAAACCCACTAGAAACAGCTGGGGACGGCTGCACCAGCTTGGATAAAGGAGATCTGATTGAGGTTCCAGCAGTGTCCACTCACAGATCTGAAAAGATGATGAGAACAGAAGGGACAAAAGTAGCTACGTGCCTTGGAGAAGAACATCAGGGAGAGACAGCAATGACTGCAGAGACTCTAGGGTAAATTTTTGCCAAAGACCTTGAGATTGGACTTTGCTTGGCTTGAGGAAATAGCACTATGTCCAGTGTGACTAGAATTGTGGGAACAAGGAGGAATGGAAGGGGACAAGAAATGCAGGGATGAAAGCAGTTCATGTAGAAACCTGCAGGCCATTGAGTGCGACAGAAAGATATTGGAGTTTTCTGAACAAAATACAAGATTTAAACTATTCACTGTAGCTTCCCTAGTGGCTCAGATGGTAAAGAATCTGCCTGCACTGCAGGAGATCTGAGTTCGATCCCTGGGTTGGGAAGATCCCCTTGAGAAGAGAATGGCAACCCACTCCAGTACTCTAACCTGGAAAATTCCATGGACAGAGGAGCCTACTGGGCTACACTCCATGGCATTGCAAAGAGTTGGACACTACTAGGCAACTGACACTTTCATTCACTTTAGCTGCCATGGAGGAGACTAGACTGAAGACAGCAAGGATTTAAACTGCATAATCAATACTTGCCCTTTTGACATCCTTTTATTGAGCTACCACATGCTTTCAAGGGGCTATTCTGGCTTTATGAATGCTTTCACATGATATTGCCTGTAATGATTACAGTTGCACTCAGATTTTGTAAGCAGGGGTGATCCAAAATATTTGTGCTCAGTCATGTCCAACTCTCTGTGGCTTCATCAACTATAGCCTACTGGGTTTATCTGTCAATGGAATATTCCAGGCAAGAATACTAGAGCAGGTTGCCATTTCCTACTTCAGGGGATTTCCCAACCTAGGGATCAAACCTGCAACTCATGCATCAGCAGGTGAATTCTTTACCACTAAGACCATCTGAGAAGCCCTTCAAATATTCAATAAGCAGAGGTTCCAACCATTGGTATGGAAGCTGAATTTTAGCCTAATATATAAATAAGATTCAGTATTTCTTCAGTCTGCAGATATTTCTTAGTGTACAAGTAGATTTGGGGACACTTTGTAATAAAATCTCTTGGATTATATGCTCAAGGCTGCAATACCAAATGGTAATTTTTTGGCTTATTCTAGGGAAAAAAAGAGAACTTACCTGGGTCAAGTGGAGCGATATTTTATGATGAGAAGTAGAGGTTGTTGAAAATGCTATATATAGAATATATAAGAAGGGTTTATCAATAAGTTAGAAAATGAAGGGTTTTGTAATTCAGCAAATAGGGATATACAAGTTGAAGCCTGCAATTGAGCCTAAGGGTATGTCCCTCCTAGGTACTTTTTTTGGACACTGTACTTTCTTTGTAGACTTGCATCACTATACATGTTACTACTTGTTTCTTCTATTTTGTAGATTTCTTTCTCTCTAAAAGCAGGGACCAAATCTTTTTTTTAATTTATTGTATATTCATAGTCTAGCATAGTGCCTGACTCTCCATGGACAAACAGTCTGGATACCTGAGGGGTGAGACAGTAGGATAACAAAATTAGATTATGGGGTTGACTATGTAAAAAAGTGCATTTGGTTTGAAGACAGATGTTCTCTGGGTTAAGTCAATAAAAGTCCTTTCTTCTCTAAATTATCAATAACTTGGTCAAGAGTTAGTTGAGTATCCTCTTGGCATTAGACTTTCATATGAAAGAGAAATGCATTTCTATCTTATTTTTGGATCCTTTTGTTTCAGCATGATTGTATCCTAACAAATATAGCAGTTCTAAATGAAAGCCTACTAAAACTATACCTTCAACCTTGCCATTTCCTCTGAACTCCAGACGTATATTCAGTTGCCTTTTCAACATTGTTACTTGGATATCTGTTCATAGAACTGTTGATAAACCTTGTTCTTTGAATCTACTCTTCCTTTATTTTCCTATTTCAATATAGCACACCATCCTTTATTAAAGTGTCCATGGAAGAAATGGTGCTGTTTTTGATTTATGCAACCTTGATTTATGTTATTCAGTCACCTAGTCATGTCTGACTCTTTGCAACCCCATGGACTGCAGCTCACCAGGCCGCCCCATCCCTCACCATCTCCTGGAGTGGCCCAAGTTCATCTTCATTGCATCAGTGATACCATCTAGCCATCTCATTCTCTGATGCCCTCTTCTCCTTCTGACCTCAGTCTTTCTCAGCATCAGGGACTTTTGCAATGAGTCTTCTATTTACATCAGATGACCAAAATACTGGAACTTCAGCTTCCACATCAGTCCTTCCAGTGAATATTCAGAGTTGATCTCCCTTAAGATTGACTGGTTTGATCACCTTGCTGTCCAAGGGACTTTTAGGAGTCTTCCCAGCACCACAGTTCAAAGGAATCAGCTCTTTGACATCCTGCCTCCTTTATAGTCCAATTCTCACAACTGTACGTGACCACTGGGAAGACCATAGCCTTGACTATACAGACCTTTGTCAGCAGAGTAATGTTGCTGCTTTTCAACAACACATTGTCTAGATTTTCATTGTTTTTCCACCAAAAAAGCAATAGTCTTCTGATTTCATAGCGGCAGTCACTGTCTGCAGTGATTTTGGAGCCCATGAAGAGAAAATCTGTCACTACTTTCAACTTTTTCCTTTCTATTTGCTATATGGTAATGGGGCTGGATGCCATGATTTTAGTTATTTTAATATTTAATTTTAAGCTGGCTCTTTCACTTTCCTCCTTCACCCTTATCAAGAGGCTCTTTAGTTCCTCTTCACTTTCTGCCATTAGAGTGATATCATCTGCATATCTGAGGTTGTTGATGTTTCTCCTGCCTATCTTGATTCCAGCTTATAACTCATCCAGCCCAGCATTTCTCATTATGTGCTCAGGGTACAGGTTAAACAAACAGGGTGACAGCAGACAGCCCTGTCATACTCCTTTCTCGATCTTAAACCAGTCTGTTGTTCCGTACAGAGTTCTAACTGTTATTTCTTGACCTGCATACAGGTTTCTCAGGAGACAGGTAAGATGTTCTGATATTCCCATCTCTCTAAGAGCTACCCACCCATTTCCTTTTCATCAGCAAGTCATGTTGAATCAGCCTTCAAAATACACACCAAACTAGACCTTTCTTGCCAGTCCTCACTCTAAATCCTGGTCCAAATCATTCTCATGTTTTTCTCAAATGGAATTGATCTTCATTTATCCACTCTTGTTTCTTGAAATCTATTCTCTACACAGTAGCCAAGGTAATTTTTTAAGATTAAAACTCCATTTGAATTAGGTCTCCTTTAAAAACTCTCCAAAGATTTCTCTCATCATACTTAGAACAAAATCTAATATCCTAATCATGCCTTAAGATCTGATTTCTGCTTCTCTCTCTAATTGCATCTTCAAGTATTCTCCCTCTTATGAATTTCATTCTGACCACGCTGCTCTTACTCCTATTTTCCTGGGAAGTCCAATTTTGTTTCTGCCTCGGAGACTGCACTCTTTGCTGCCTATGATGTTTTTCCTCCATAAAATTATATTGCTACTATCATCATTTTATCTGATTTCTACGTTGAAAGACCTTCATGACAGTAGTTGTTCCTGGCTACCCTGTCTGTATTAGCACTACAACAGAGACACTGGTCCCTCTACTCTTTCCTTTTTAAATTTTTTCTTCATATACCTAACCGGTTTTGTATTATGTATTTGTTTAATGTCATTTCCTTCCATTAGAATGGAAGTCCCTTGAGAAGAGGAATTTTGATTCTCATTTGCAGTTTAATCCTCACAGTCTAGAATAGTGCCTGATAACTGTCAGACTCTAAAATATTTGCTGGTGTCGCTATTAGCCTTTCAAGGCTCAAACCTTCACAGAGATTCATTCAGTGCTCCATCCTTGGGAACAATAACCTGGTTTGCTCCAGGGTTATTCTGTTCTCTAAACCCCTTGTTTCTTTTTAACTGTTATGTATGTTCTTGTGTGTGGATGAACATGTCTCTGTGTGTTAAGTTTAAAGCTGTTATTCCTCAGTTTAGAAATACATATCCTTCCTGAATATTTTCTAAAGAATGCAAATAACTTCCAATCCTCCAGCCCTTGAATAATGCAAACTGTGCATTTTAATACAGAGTAGCTGTGTCAACTGTTGCATTGCAGTTAGCTGAAAGACAAACTAAAAGAAGCTGAGTTACGTCTTTCAAAGAGAGTTTACTGAAGGTAACCACCTTAAGTGCTCTAAGTTGCAAAAATCGCCGTGGCTAGTTTTCCCAATACTGTATCATATACTTACAGTTATTGAAGTAGGACAGGAATTGGGATAGACTGCAATGGGATAATGACAACATATATTGGTTCCAAATGACTTGAGTGTCTCAAACAGAATTTTACATAATTTCTATCTCTTTATTATATCCAGAGGCACTTGGTATTCTTTTCAGTACAGAGTCTTGAGAGGCAAATACAATGGTTATATCAGAATTCATAAAAATATACATCAGCAAGCATTTTTCTTTTCATATTTTTAATTGATAGAGGGACACTATGATTAATAATATATTTGCAATATTTCTTGGGACCAGTTTATATTTAGGAGTTATTTATGTTAATATGCTCTTTGAGATTTGTGGATTTCTTCCTTTTCAACCAACTTAAAGAGGTTAAGGATTTATTTTTAAAAATACCATTAACTGTACAAAAGTGTCAGGAATATTCCACAACTAAGAATAATTATAACTCACTTGAACAGAAGTATAAAATTATGAAAAATAATACTCTGCTTTTTGGAGACTACATTAGATAAAGAACAAAGAAATCTTAATTGTGACCTCTTTTGTTGTTTTCATGGAATCTTTATTTTGTAACAGCTTTATTGAGATATAGCTCATATAGCATACAATGCACCCATTTAAAGTGTATAATTATATTTTTAATATATCCAGAGTTGTGGAACTATGAATAGTTTTAAGACATTTTAATCCCTCTCCATAGAAACTTTTTATTACTAAACTTTGAGCAGTCACCTTACAGGTCCCTAGTCACCCCCATCCTTTATTTGCACTCACTGATCTAGTTCTGTTGCTATTGCTTTGCCTGTTCTGGACACTTCAAGTAAATGGACTCCGTTTTTCTAAACATGTGCCCTCAACAGTGAAAGTATGAAGTTCTAAACACTGGACTGCCAAGGAATTCCATGTAGGGGGAATCTTATAATATGATCTTTTGTGACTTGATTCTTTCACTTAATATATTGTTCTCATGGTTCATCCATGTGGTAACATGAATCAATACTTTGTTCCCTTTCACTGACAAAGGTACAATCCATTGTATGGATGTACATTTTATTTATCTATTCAACAGTTGGTGGGCATTTGAATTGTTTCCACATTTTAGCAATTAGGAATACGCTGCTATGAATATTCATGTATAAATTTTACATGGACATGTTTTCTTTCTTACTTTTAAATTTAATTATATACCAAGGAGTACAATTGCCAGATAATGGGGTGATGTATCTAGTGCTAATGAAATTGAACATCTTTTCATGTGCATATTGACCTATTTTTATTTCAGTGCTAATTCTTCTGTAATGCACTGTGCTTTGCCCTTTTACTGTTTTGATATTTCTATTCTTTGTAATCCTGGAAATCACACGTTTAAACTTGTTCAGTTCAGTCGCTCAGTCATGTGTGACTCTTTGTGACCCCATGAATCGCAGCACACTAGGCCTCACTGTCTATCACCAACTGCTGGAGTCTACCCAAACCCATGTCCATTGAGTCGGTGATGCCATCCAGTCATCTCATCCTCTGTCGTCCCCTTCTCCTCCTGCCTCCAGTCCCTCCCAGCATCAGGGTCTTTTCCAATGAGTCATCTGTTCACATCAGGTGGCCAAAGTACTGGAGTTTCAGCTTCAACATCAGTCCTTCAAATGAACACCCAGGACTGATCTCCTTTAGGATGGACTGTTTGGATCTCCTTGCAGTCCAAGGGACTCTCAAGAGTCTTGTCCAGCACCACAGTTTAAAAGCATCAATTCTTCAGCACTCAGCTTTCTTTCTGGTCCAACTCTCACATCCATTCTCCTGCCTCCAGTCCCTCCCAGCATCAGGGTCTTTTCCAATGAGTCATCTGTTCACATCAGGTGGCCAAAGTATTGGAGTTTCAGCTTCAACATCAGTCCTTCAAATGAACACCCAGGACTGATCTCCTTTAGGATGGACTGTTTGGATCTCCTTGCAGTCCAAGGGACTCTCAAGAGTCTTGTCCAGCACCACAGTTTAAAAGCATCAATTCTTCAGCACTCAGCTTTCTTTCTGGTCCAACTCTCACATCCATACATGACTACTGGAAAAACCATAGTCTTGACTAGATGAACTTTGTTGGCAAGGTAATGTCTCTGCTTTTTAATATGCTGTCTAGATTGGTCATAACTTTCCTTCCAAGGAGTAAATGTCTTTTAATTTCATGGCTGCAAAAACCATCTGCAGTGATTTTGGAACCCTCCAAAATAAAGTCAGCCATTTAAACTTGTTAGATGTATATATAAACCAAAATGAGTATGTGCTTATGTATATGTTTATATGGATTTATTGATAGATTTTGTCCAATATATATAACTTGCCCAGATACCATTTTTTGCTTAATTTCCAGTTCTTGTTTCCAGACAAATTGATGGATATTGAAATGTCATGCTATCATTTGAATAGTATGGTGTATAGATTTGACGAATTTATTGGCAGT
>SJYC01107547.1:0-13548 GCA_006408675.1 Madoqua kirkii | reverse complement strand
AGATTTTAGAAATTATTGAGCCTCATGAGTTTAGGAGAGCATAAAATGTACTATGAATAGTCAGAGTTATTTAAGACTATTTCATCTTAAATTCAGCCAGATCCTTTTCCTGCATGTTTAAAACATACACTGTACTATTGCTGCTGCTGTTGCTAAGTCGCTTCGGTCATGTCTGACTCTGTGTGACAGACTAGCTGGTGATAATGTATAACAAATACACGTAAGCTGGCGATGCAGTTTTAACTGATGAAGGATGATCTAAAAGTGAAAATATGTAATGATGCACTGGCTGTTGGGTGGTCCTGGAGCAGAAAACCAGGTCAAAAGGCATCACCAGGGTCCAACCAGAGGTGCCAAGGTCCTGGACAGGGGTTTGCTGCTGAATTTGTTTTGCCTCAGATGGGGAGGGACTGGAGAAGCTCATATATGATTCACAAAGGGATTCACTCTGAGCATCAAAAAAGAATCAAGATGTGTGTGTGGGGGAGGATCTTAATTCACAAGACTGGGGAGGGATGAGAATAGATGTGTGAAATCCTGAGGTCTAAATTTAGAGGGTCTTGGCATTTGCATTTGGGAGGGTCGAGAAAGAACAGAGAGAACAGGTTTGGAACCTGCGATGTTTGAATGGCCTGTGCCAGCTGGAGATCTCAGCAGGAAAACAGACATACGGGTTTGGACAAGAAGTCTGGGCGTGGCCGCAGTGATTCGAAATCACAGCCATAGGCACAGCTGCTGCTCACGGCGAAGGTGTGGGAGGAGAAAGGACCAGAAGCAGGGCTGTGTGAAAAGAGGCTTGGCTGAAGGCGAGAGGATGAGGCTGAAGCTGCAGAGAGAAGCCGGTCTCGGAGGCTAAATCCTGGAAGATGCCAAAGAAAAGAGATTGAAGAGGAAGGACCTCCCAGGATAGGGCGGGGCATAAGGCGCGTGTGGACAGGGTAGTTGAAGCCATAGTCTGCTCACTGGAGGCCAAGCTCACATTTAAAAAAGTGCAGTCAAAACTACACACATACGTGCAGGGCAGAGTCTCCTGTTTCCCAGGCTGGAGATGCTGCTGTTACTTTGGCAATGACAGGGAGATGGCGCTGAATCTGATTTGCCCTAGAAACCAGAGGCCCATCACTGTCTATCAAACAAGCACTCAGCACTCACACACTTATCAACAACTCTTCACTTAGTCTTTGAAAGGCTATCTATTAGCACCTTAATGTACCAAGCCTTGTGCTCCATCCTTGGATATAAAAGTAAGCAAGAATACACTGATCTATACAAGTGACAAGACGAGAAAACAGAACTGTATACACCTGTACCATCACTGCCCTGGTCTTGCTATTGTACCACAGCTGTTGAAGATGGAATTGGTAGGGGAAATGGTGAACGGTAGATATGGAAAGTGTTTCTTTACTATGTTTGGAAGCTTCTTGTGAATTTGTGATTATTCCAAAATAAAATGTCTAAAAAGTGAAAAAGCAGCAGTTCTGGGACTTTCCTAGTAGTTCAGAGGCTGAGACTCCCCCCTCCAATGCAGGGTGCCCAGGTTCAATCCCTGGTTGGGGAACTAGATCCCATGTGATGCAACTAAAAAAAAAAAAGATCCTGCATGCTTCAACTAAGATGCGGTGCAGCCAAATAAATACTTTTTAAAAAGAAAGAAACGGTCGCTGGCATTAGAGCGATCATCCAATAGTGCAGAGAGATTCAGAGACAGAACAGCCACAATGACAAATTTATGGTGCGAGAAGAACCATGTAGCAAGGGGTGTCTCTCTCATCTGCCCAGGTGGGCAGCTGGCATGGAATCCAGAACTAGGGGGGCGGGCAGTGGGCAAAGCAGGATTGAAGGATGCCTTTTGAGCAAATGCTGCACTTCCAGGGGCTCAGAATACAAGAGCAATGGCTTGTTTCTTTTTTCAACGTTCATAGGCTCTCCCATGTGATAAAACAGCACAAGACAGAAGTATTCTCATTTCACACGAGAATGTGGGGCTCTCCAGGCTCGCATGGGACACAGCCTGGAAACCACAACTTGGGCGTTTCTGGTCCCAAACGAAGCCGCTGAACGCAGGTGGATGCCGCATGGGTCTGTTCGGGGTCCACCTGGCTCTTCTCCAGTGGCTGCTTTCGGCTGGTCTGAGCAGGGTGGATATATTTTAAGGCCGGGGTGCGGGGAGCCAGGACAGGATGGACCTGCTGGGTCCTTCACGCTTGGCGAGATGCTGCTGTCAGGGCTGGTACTACCCACCAGGAGATACTACCAGCGCCTTCGTGCAGCTGTATTTGCCAAGTGTGTAGATTAACAAACACACCTCTGGCACCAGAGCACTTTCAAGTCTTTTGTTTTTTTCCGGGGAGGCAGCAGCAGCAGTGCGGGCCTGGGCGTGCTGAGGTGGGGGGGGCCCAGGGCGCACCCTACCTCTGGCGCGATGTAGTCGGGGGTCCCGCAGAAGGTGTTGGTCCTGGCGTCTCCCAGCATGTTCTCCTTGCACATCCCGAAGTCCGCGATTTTGATGTGTCCATCTTTGTCTAAGAGGATGTTATCCAGCTTCAGGTCCCTGAAAAACAAAGCAGGGTCTCACTTTAATAAGGCAGTTTTGGTGACATGGGGTTGCTGTGTAAGGCGGGACACGGTGGCCTCGGTGTCCCATCGGGGTTTTCAAGTCAAGATGGCAGAGCAGAAGGACGTGTGTGCGTCTTCTCCCAGCACAGCTGGAAAGGCCACCCGTGGGTGCTCTGCTGGCCTCCTCTCTCCTTTCAACCCTTCATCCACGGCACGGCTCAGGGGCTCACTGCTTCCCCTCCATGTGTTTCCTCTGAGACCAGCGTCTCTGCCCAGGACCCCATCTATTATAGCCCTGCGCAGGCAGGTAAGCTATTTCTGGGCCCATCTCTGACGGGCTTCCCTCGTGGCTCAGATGGTAAAGTGTCTGCCTGCAATGTGGGAGACCCGGGTTCAATCCCTGGGTTGGGAAGATCCCCTGGAGAAGGAAATGGCAACCCACTCCAGTATTCTTGCCTGGAAAATCCCATGGACTGAGGAGCCTGGTAGGTTACAGTCCAGAGTCCGACACGGCTGAGAGACTTCTCTTTCTTTTACTCTGACAGAGTCCTGCATCTTCTACGCCCAGTGCAGGGCCTGGCCCATCTCAAGAGCTCCATCCGTACTTCTTGTATGAATGGCTGAGCAGGTGCCGAGATGGGGATGCATAAAGGTCACGTGTCATCTCTGCAAAGCAGCACCCCTCAATATTAAGAGGGGCCTTCCAGAAGTGAAGCTTGGTGTGTCTGGGGTCGAGTGGTATTTAGTATTACACAACACGTACACGCGTTCACTTCTATGCAGATGGGGGTGCAGATAAACCCGATCCATCAAGGAAAAGGCAGGCTGCTACCCATTTCCCTTTCTCACTTATTAAGGAATAGCTGTTCCTCAGTTGCTCAGTTGTGTTTGACTTGTTGCGACTCTGTGGACTGTAGCCCACCAGGCTCCTCTGTCCATGGGATTCTCCAGGCAAGAAAACTGGAGAGGGTTGCCGTTTCCTTCTCCAGGGGATCTCCCCACCCCAAGGATCAAACCCACATCTCCTGCATTGGCAGGAGGATTCTTTACCACTGAGCCACCTGGGAAGCCCATTCATTCAGTGAGGCCTAGCTTCTGCTTAAGCGAGAGTTTGAGGTTTTACATTGCTTGTAATCAGTATCCACATTCTAAAGTTCCCATCGCTATTTCTCTCTCTTGCTAAACTCTAAGCTTCAAGAGGGTGGAAATGCATATTGTTACTCGCTGTACAGCAATGCTCTGACAAGAGTGT
This sequence comes from Madoqua kirkii, assembly GCA_006408675.1. Lineage (NCBI taxonomy): Eukaryota > Metazoa > Chordata > Mammalia > Artiodactyla > Bovidae > Madoqua > Madoqua kirkii. The sequence goes on along the minus strand of SJYC01107547.1, from coordinate 9,740 downwards.
AGCGTGTGGCGATCGTTTCATAAATATTTGTTGAATGAATTACTCATGAGCCGGAGGCTACCTCACCACTTCACTGCCTGCTGCCATTAAGTCCTGAGTAATGGTTCCCTTTCAGAGCTTTCTCACCTTGTGTGAACGGATCAGCCGAGGACAGAGAGAAGAGGATATAGTCCTGTTCTGGTGGGTGGATGCTGCTGGCACCTGTCCCCAGAGCTGATGTCCTACATCTGGACAGCATGCTAACCTCCTTACATCTGGACCAGTGTGCTAACCTCCCTACATCTGGACCAGTGTGCCAACCTCCGGCACCAGCGCCTCATGCACAGTCTGTCTGACCAGGGGCGTGGATGCTCCCATGGTACAGGAATGCATATCTCACATTCATATCAGTATCGGTTCTGTTTCTCCCATCCTAACTCAAACGCCGTCACGTTCTCATCAATGAGGACTACACACTTCCGATATGTCTGTCTTCTCCTTAGGCAGGCCCTCGGCTTTGTTCCTTCGTTGTAATTAAACCCACTTTCATTGTGATGTGTTGCCTGTATTTAGACTTGAGGGAAATGTCAAGTTAGAGTCTAGTGAAAAAGAAAGCTTTCTTCTCCCACCCATGATCACATACCTCTCATATTCTGCCTTGGACCCCAGGCTGAGCATGTTTCTCTGAGAGTCTCCCTCGGGCACTCTTCATTAGAATCTTATTCCCTTGGACTTTCTAAGAGTTTGCTGTTCGTGTCTTTTTCATGTCCTTATATTTCATCTTCAAACAAAACCCCAAAACCCCAAACAAAGCACAAACCCAGAAAGTGACTTCCTCAGGTATCCTGAGGCTGGACTTCTATAGCTTCAGTACCACCATGATGCTTTACAGAGGCTGTGTGTTCAGCAGGTGCTCCATCCAAGTTACGAGGTGTAGTGGGTTTCAGGTTCTCCTACCACCACCAACGATGTTTCTATCCTAATCCCCAGGACCTTATGAATGAGATCTTATTTGGAAAGAGAGTATCTGCAGATGTAATCAAGTGAAGGATCTTGAAATGATGTCATCTTCGATTATCTGTTGTTGCTAACTTAGTCGTGTCTGACTCCTTCTCCTTGTGATCCCATGAACTGTAGCCCAGCAGGCTCCTCTGTCCGTGGGATTTTCCATGCAAGAATACTAGAGTGGGTAGAATACTATAAGGGTAGATTTCCTTCTCCAGGGAATCTTCCTGACCCAGGGATAGAACCCGTGTCTCCACACTGGCAGGAGACCCGTGAGCCACCAAGGAAGGCCTGGTTTATCTGAGTGGCCCCTAAATCCAATGTCACGTGCCCAGGTGAGAGGCATACAGGGAAGAGACACAGGCAGAGGCCAAGGCTGAGGGACGATGGGAGGGAACCCCCAAGCCTGGGAACCCCTGGGGCCACCAGAAACTGGGAAAGGCCAGAAGGACCCTCCGCAAGAGCTTGCAGAGGAAGTGTGGCCCGGTGGACACCTTGATTCTGGACCTTGGAACTCCAGAGCTGGGAGGGGACAAACTCTGTTGGCTGAAGTCATCAAATTTGTGCTAAATCTTATAGCAACCCTTTGAAACTAATCATCAGTGGACAGAAAAGGGAAACTAATAGACTCTCCTTATTAATTCAGGGGCCCAGTGAGTGTCAGTGAGTAAGGTTACAAGGTACCCTGTAGGCTGAAAATTTCCTGAAGGCCAATCTCAGCATCCATGTACCTGCTAGGTGACGTCCCTCAGTTCAAATTATTCAGTGACGTCCCAGGATCTCCTACAGTCCTGTGAGTACACTGCTAAATAAATGTAGTGTTCTTTCTTAGAGGCGCATAAGGCACTTCAGAAAACATGACTTCCCAGACAATTATGATATTAAAGACACTTATGGGCCCTCACTGTCTTTTTGTCCTGATCGTCAGTAATTTACAAGAGATGAAGAGACACAGCGTGGAGCAGCAGCCTGCATGGCGGCCTGGGGGGTTTGGTGGCACGAGGCCCCTTTCAGCGCTAAGATCTCTCTTCTCTTTGATCTTCCTAGTTTGTCCTCCCTCTTTTCCTATCCATCCATCCCACACAATCTAGAGGGCCTCAGTGTAGGTATACTTTGGGGATACTGCAGGCATTTCATATAGAAGGAGAAAAACAAACCATGGAATCTGATCAGGGTTTTCACCATCCTGGTGATCAGATCTCAATTTCCTGAAGATTAAAGAATCAGGTCAGATTTTTAACCTATCGTTTTGTAGACAGATCCCCACCCAATACAAAAGTATATCCAAAGGGTGTCCGAGAGACTGCTTACGAAACACGAGTGCTGAAACCTCCCCTGAGTCGTCTGGTTCGGCAGGTCTAAACAGGGTGCCCACACTTGGCTGCACCCCCTGGAAGTAGAGAGGTTTCCCCAGGCGGAGTTTCAGTCTACTCTGTAAGCACTGGTGTGGACCATCCTAGATGGAGTGCTTCTGGACCACATTATTATATAGTTTGCTGTCTTCAGCAATTTGTGCAGAGCATCACTTAGCCTTTCCTAATGACTCGGGGTCCTTCCCGAGCACTGGTCACAGGAAAGCAGATGATCACATTCTCCTGGGCCATGAGCTTGTCTTGCTTTCTCCCTTTATGTTGGGTCCTCAGCTTTACCTTCTCACTGTGGTCACTGCAGGCTTCCAGCTGTCCAGCCGGCATCCTGTCTAGCTCCCTTTCTTTTATAAAAGAAATGATCTCCCCTTCTAATCAGCAGTGAGTTGGAAACTAGATAACTAAGCCTTTGAAGATTTGTATGTTAAATGAGTTCAAGTGTGCCTTGAGAAATGGACACCAAAGTACATTAGCTTTTATCCAAGAAGGTTGTGAGATGATGGTGTACAGTAAGTTCTGGATGGATATCCGCTCAAGAAAGAGGGGACACGTGGCGTCCCGGGTACAGTGACTAGGTGGAGGCATGTAGGTTTTCACAGATGTGTTTGAGTGTTCAAGGAAGGACTTCCCTCCGCCCTCACCCAGGAAGACACTCAATATGCAGATACGGACAAGAACGGAAAGGAGAGAGAGAGAGCGCCACCTGAGATGCCAGAGAGGAAGCAACGGGAGGAAACGAGACACAGGGAGGCAAGGGGGAGAAGAAGAGGAAAGAAAGAACAGAATGAGGTCCCCGCCCCTCGGCTTTAAGATGGGAATTTCCTCCTTGGTTGGTAAATCAGTGTCCACGATTGCTCTGGGCAAGAAGCCTGGGTGTGGAACTTTGCGCCACAAAAGCACCCTGACCACTTCCCGTCACCCGAGCACAATGAGTAAACCACCCGGAGCAGGGAATCCCGACATCCCAGGGCTTGTTCCCAAAGAGCCAGCCTACCTGTAGACGATTCCTTTGGAATGAAGGAACTGCAGACCGAGGATGATTTCGGCAGCATAGAACCTGAGCGGAGGAAAAACCGAGGTTCCACGTGAAATGCTTAGTGGGAAAAAGGTTCCCCTTTAGACAGAGTGAGTGTGTGGCGTTCTGCTAAACGGACATGCCGAATTTTGTTTCATCCAAACAAAAGGAAGACCACATCCATTCTACACGCCCAGCTTCAGCCCTGAGAGAATGAAACAGAGCTGATATCTGCTGCTGCTGCTTATACTGTGAACTAGAAAACCCACTCCAGTGCTCTTGCCTGGAGAATCCCAGGGACGGGGGAGCCTGGTGGGCTGCCGTTTCTGGGGTCGCACAGAGTCGGACACAACTGAAGTGACTTAGCAGCAGCAGAATGCTTGAATTATCATTTTGGAGGGTTATGAGAATATCCAAAGACACTAAATGTAATAATAATGTAATAAATTTCCCTTTTATTTTTAAATCTACCTGGACCCCAGATTCCACATGGACCTGACTTGCTCACATGTAAAAGATGCAGTGTGAGGGGAGAAACGCATAGCGGTAGAGCTCAGCGATCTCGCAGGTTCAGTTCTAGGCCACTGCAGTAAAGCAGATCTTCTTTTTTTGGTTGGGGGGGGGAGCGATTGGTTTTCCTGTGCATACAAAAGTTACACTGACACTACACTAGTCTGTGAAGTATGCAATAGTGTAAAAAATGCACATGCCTTAATTAAAAATACTTGCTGTGAAGTATACTTCAATACAAATAAATGAAAAATACAACTAAAAGATGCTAACCACCATCTGACGATGTAGAGCTGCCACAAACCTGCATTTATTGGAAAAAAAATGGGTATCTCAAAGCATGATAAAATGAAGTGCAATAAAAGGAGATATGCCTGTGTTAGGGGCTGATCCTGTGCTCTCCCCTTCACAGAAGAGTGACTCAAAGGAGGTGAGTTTAACCATCACTAGTTGGATTAGATATAAGGGAGAACTTCCTGCAAGTGTGATCTGCTGGATCTTAGGAATGCAGGAATCCCTTCCCAGGAGGCAGTGAGGAAGGACAGACAGTGTGTGTCTGTGATGCCTCCTACACTTAACAGACCTGGAGGGGACTGGGAGAACCCTTAATAGCAGAAAAATGCCCGAAGATTTCTGTGCTGCAGAAATCCCATAAAATTATCCCCTGGCACTTGGCTGACGGGTCCTGGAGACAATAAGATCAGCAGTGAGCTAACCACTGGATGTGACAAGACTGACGTTTCAAACTGGGTTTCTACAGAAGCTGCTGGAAAAGTCTGTCTGTCAATGCAGCTTGACATGAACCACTCTTGAGTGTTTGTTAGGGGTGAGTGAGAGATTGTTGAGCATTCAGCGAAGAAGGCTAGTGGTACCCACACTTTTAGGTGGGCCTAAGGGCACAGTTTTTGAAGGTCTCAGGGGCTTGATCACTCAGGAAAGAGGGCCCAAGGGAGGCAGAATGCAGAGGGTCCTGTGAGCTCTGCCACAGTCCACCTAGTAAGCTGACCTTGCTTGATTTTGCCTGCATCCAAGGTGCCTGTGCACATTGAGTCACTCACTGGTGTCTGACTCTGCGACCTCATGGACGGTAGCCCACCATGCTCACCGTCCTTGGTATTTTCCAGGCAAGAAAACTGGAGTGGGTTGCTGTTTCCTACTCCAGGGGATCTTCCTGACCTAGGGATCAAACCTGAGTCTCTCGCATCTCCTGCATTGGCAGGTGGATTCTTCACTATTAGAGCCACCTGGGAAGCCAGCATCTAGGGTGGCTGCTTGACGCCAAAAAAGGTGATTTATTCTCGAGAGAAAGCAAATGTCTCTTCTGGTTCTCCAGTTCTCCTGCCCCCAGAGCTGAATGCTTGATGCTTTACTCTGAGTTTCCCTTGAGAGGCCCCTGTGGACATCCCACCCATGACCCTTCTTCCATCTGACTTCCATTCAGGGGGCAAATCTTGCTTCTAGGTTCAGGTGACTTAGAAGGCTGATGAACTGGGGTGGTTCCTTAAACTAAGTACTTGATCTCGAGGCAGAAATAGGAAATAAAACTAACTGAATAGAAGCTTTAGGAGCGGGGAAAACTGGATGTGTTTCTGGAGTCGCCTTACTCTGGAGTTTAGGTCCTCTGAGTAAAGCATGTGGGAAAAAGCAAGGTGTGAGCACAGTGAACCCCAGTCCCCAACCAGACAAGGGGGACCCCAACCCTACAAAGGGCTCTTACGTGGCTCTGCAGAGGTCGAACTTGTGGCAGCTCTGGATGTGGTACATTAAGTCTCCTCCGTTGAGGTACTCCATCACAAAGAAGAGGTTCTCCTGCAGAAAGACACGACAGCCCACCGTGAGCTGCTTTTTCTCACTGGGCTGTAGCTGCTTTACAACCATGTGTTTCACAGGGTCTCTGCTGAACAACGTGAATCAGCTGTATGTATACCTATATCCCCCCCGCTTGGACCTACCCACACCCCATCCCTCTAGGTCATCACCGAGCACCAAGCTGAGCTCCCTGTGCCTTGCAGCGGCTTCCCACTAGCTAGCTATTCTACGCATCGTAGTGTATATATAGCAGACCCCATCTCCCAGTTCATCCCACCCTCTTCTTCCTCTCTCGTGTCCATATGTCCATTCCCTGCATCTGTGTCTCTGTTTCTGCCTTGCAAAGAAGCTCACCAGTACTATTTTTCTAGATTCCACATATATGCATCATATACAATACTTGTTTTTCTCTTTCTGGCTTACTTTTCAAAGGAATGAGTTTCGTTATTTCAGAGGAACCAAGTCTGTCTTGAAATCCCTTTCAAAAAGGCTGGCCACGTAAGTTAGCTGCTCTGCAGCATGTCTGAAGCCCAAGAAGTCTGGGAAGTTGGGGGGGGTGGTGAGTGTGATGCTGGATGCCTGCACGCGCTGATGCAGTGGAGTGGATGGGGGCATGTGACGGGGGGGGCACCTGGACTTGCTCACTTGACTGTGGGATGGACTCGGGCTCTTCGGTGTGCTGACTGCCTACCTACTCAAGCTGACAAGGCTGTACGATGGTAAAAGTGGGCTTCTCTGCTGGCTCAGACGGTAAAGAATCTGCCTGCCAGTGCAGGAGACATGGGCTCCATCCCTGACTCGGGACGCTCCCGTGGAGGAAATGGCAACCCACTACAGGACTCCTGTCTGGGAAATCCCACGGACAGAGGAGCCTTTTGGGCTACAGTCCACGAGGTCGCGGGGGACATGACTTAGCAAACGAACGCGCACACACGAGCACCCTGATTTTGAAAGTCCTCATGAGCCACAGAATGAGCAGTCTATTCGGTGTGGGGATGGCTGGATGTCTGCACATAAATCCGCATCTGTGAACCTGACACGGGAGCTTTTTAAAATTTTTTAAACAGAATTAACTACCATGACGCCCGCAAGAAGGTCACGAAATAGAGGCGAGAGGGCTTCCTCCTGTTAAGTCATCTACTGTTTATGCCAATGGAGCTCAGCCTGGGGGCAAATGCCTCTGTGCACCATGTCCTGACTGCCTTCACATCTAAGTCAATGCCGCCGTGAGCCAGGGGCTGAGAAGCAGAATGGGTTAGGACGGAGTGGGCGGCATGATTCTGAGCCTGACAAGAGTGAATCACTTTTCGATCGGCCTTTGTATTTTGTTCTGAATCATGTGTTTTGTTCTCTTATAAAGAACTCAAGCAGGTCTGTTCAGAGTGTATTATTTCTGATTTCAGAAAGAGCCAAACAAAGAATTAGAATTCAGTAACCTCTAGGATTTGCCCCTGAGTCCAAGCATTTGGCGACTCTTTCATTTTGCCTACTTAACTGGCAAAACCATACCGTTTTGTCAAGTAGCTCCAAGAAGAAGTAAATTTTATGAGAGGCAGGTTGCCTTACTTTGGATGCTCCCTCCAGCAGGGGTGTGGCTGAGGTTTTTATTCATGACAGAAGAAAACACTGAGCATCTTTCCATTCGATCAGTGAAGTTAGTTTTATTTTTTATTTAAAATCTTTTTTTGGGTGTGATGCACAACTTGTGGGATTTTAGTTCCCTGATCGGGAATTGGATCTGGGCTGTCAGCAGTAAGAATGCAAAGTCTAACCGCTGGACTGTCAGGAAGTCCCTGAAGTCAGTTTTCCCTGGGGTTTGCCAGAACCCTGATTATGGGCACCGAAAGAAGTGATACAGTGGAGAGCCTCTGGCTCACAAGAAAGCATTTGGTACATCATTCAATAATGTTTATCTCTCAGCTCCCCAGTTTGCAAATATATCTATAGAATACATGTTGTTCTGTGCCTGGCCCACAAAAGAGAGTCAGAGTTAGTTTCTGCTTTGCTGTGGTTCTCTGACAATTGAAGGCAATAATTAATGCTGATATGCTGGCAAAGAGTGAAGGCAGGAGGAGAAGGGGGCAATGGAGGATGAGCTGGTTGGATGGCATCACTGACTCAATGGACAATGAGACTGAGCAAGCTCCGGGAATGATGAAAGACAGGGAAGCCTGGCGTGCTGCAGTCAATGGGGTCCCAGAGAGTGGGACACGACTGAGCAACAACGTGCTGTGAACAGGCTCAGGGGTAAAGAATCCTCCTGCAGTGCATTTATGGCAGAGTGCATATCCCTGTAGAGTCACTTATTTTTTAAATTTTTTATTGGAGGATAGTTGATTTACCATGTTGTAAAGCAACAATGTTAGTTTCTGCTGCTGCTGCTAAGTTACTTCAGTTGTGTCCGACTCTGTGTGACCCCATAGATGGCAGCCCACCAGGCTCCCTCGTCCCTGGGATTCTCTGGAGTGGGTTGCCATTTCCTTCTCCAATGCATGAAAGTGAAAGGGAAGTTGCTCAGTCGTGTCCGACTCTTCCGCGACCCCATGGACCACAGCCTACCAGGCTCCTCTGTCCATGGGATTTTCCAGGCAAGAGTACTGGAGTGGGGTGCCATTGCCTTCTCCGATGTTAGTTTCTACTGTATAGCAAAATGTAAAGTCAGTTAAATACTGAGTACATAGAAAACTTCAGAACAGTAAAGGATTCTTTGTGTTTGTATACAAAGTACTGTATTTTCTAGAGCGTCTACAAATATCTTTCATCACTTGGCTGAAAGGATGTATTTTGTTCTTCTGCATTTAGGATTGACTAAAAAAGTTCATTCAAGTTGACCTGTTAAGATGTTATGGAAAAACCGAAATGAACTTTTTGCCCAACACAATACTTATAAAAATATAACAGACCGATTTAGGGGGCCTCTAACATCTAAATTGCTTTGTATTCATCTTCTTTGTGAAATATTTATATAAAATTTAGCTGTAAAAGCACTTTATACTAGTAGAAAGGAGGAAGGCCGGTCACAGCTACATACAGGAATAGAAGTACTTAAGACACTTCACTAATCTAAGAATTGGGAAAAAAAAATTATTTTTCACGTGAGAGATATATATTCATCTCAGTGGTTTTCAAAGCCAAAACCTTGAAATCATTATGGTCTAAATTTAACCTAGATATTGTGCTTGAATCTCTACATTGGTGGATCCAACCCTTGTTACTTACTCTGTCATGCCCTGAGTGTGGACGAGAGTCAGAGTGGAGGCAAGTCCCCTCAGGGGGCTGACTACCTCAGCAGAGATTTACATCCTTACTTCTACTTAGTTCAGTTCAGTCGCTGAGTCGTGTCCGACTCTGCGACCCCATGAATTGCTGAATCGCAGCACACCAGACCTCCCTGTTCATTACCATCTCTCGGATTTCACTCAAACTCACAACCATCGAGTCCATGATGCCATCCAGCCATCTCATCCTCTGTTGTCTCCTTCTCCTCCTGCCCCCAATCCCTCCCAGCATCAGAGTCTTTTCCAGTGAGTCAACTCTTTGCATGAGGTGGCCAAAGTACTGGAGTTTCAGCTTCAGCATCATTCCTTCCAAAGGAATCCCAGGGCTGATCTCCTTCAGAATGCACTGGTTGCATCTCCTTGCAGTCCAAGGGACTCTCAAGAGTCTTCTCCAACACCACACTTCAAAAGCATCAATTCTTCAGCACTCAGCCTTCTTCACAGGACAACTCTCACATCCATACATGACCACTGGAAAACCATAGCCTTGACTAGACAGAGCTTAGTCAGCAAAGTATTGTCTCTGTTTTTTAATATACTATCTAGGTTGGTCATAACTTTTCTTCCAAGGAGTGTCTTTTAATTTCATGGCTGCAGACACCATCTGCAGTGATTTAGGAGCTCTAAAAAAATAAAGTCTGACACTGTTTCCACTATTTCCCCATCTATGTCCCATGAGGTGATGGGACCAGATGCCATGATCTTCGTTTTCTGAATGTTGAGTTTTAAGCCAACTTTTTCGCTCTCCTCTTTCACTTTCATCAAGAGGCTTTTTAG
>SJYC01107542.1:0-16040 GCA_006408675.1 Madoqua kirkii | reverse complement strand
AGTGTGATTTCAGTGTGTCTGCCCTCTGATGCCCTCTTGCAACACCTACCATCTTACTTGGGTTTCTCTTACCTTGGGCATGGGGTATGTCTTCATAGCTGCTCCAGCAAAGTGCAGCCACTTCTCCTTACCTTGGATGAGGGGTATCTCCTCACTGCCACCCTTCTTGACTTTCAACATGGGATGGATCCGCTAGGTCCTCCTGCACCAGTGCAGCCACAGCTCCTTGGACGTGGGGTTGCTCTTCCTGTCCACCACCCCTGGCCTTAGGTGTGGGGTTGCTCCTCTCAGCCACCACCCCTGACCTTGGACACAGGTAACACCTCTCGGCCGTTCCTGCACTGTTGCAGCCTGGTACTCTAGGCCACTGCCCCTGATCTCAGACATGGGATAACTCCTCTTGGCCAATCCTGGCCTTAGGTGTGGGGTTGCTCCTCTCAGCCACCACCCCTGACCTTGGACACAGGTAACACCTCTCGGCCGTTCCTGCACTGTTGCAGCCTGGTACTCTAGGCCACTGCCCCTGATCTCAGACATGGGATAACTCCTCTTGGCCAAGCTTAGTGCTCCAGCTGCAGCCGCCTGTGTTTAGTGCGCTGGCTGCAGCCGCCTTAGCATACATTAGCATAGCTTAAGATAAACATTTCCATAAGAGAAATGCATTGGTTATCTCTAGGTTTGAGAATAGCTAACTTCAGGTGAAATCAGGTGTCTTTATGGCAACACAGTATTTTAAGAGAAGCTTCCTTTTAAATTTGTATAGAGAGGGAAAAAAATATCATTAGTTTGTTTGTTTCTGCTGCTTAAGAGAGATAAAAATGTCTGACACTTGCAGGTCTTTCCTCCGTTTGGGGACCCTTGGCCTTCCTGCCTGTTACCCTCTCAAAATATAACTAAAATATACAAGAATGTCCATAACAAATTATTGTACTAGAATGTACAAGTTTAAAATATGATGTTCTGACCACCAAACAGTTTATAATTAAAGGTACTTTGTAGTACTCTTGCCTGGAGAATCCCATGGACGAAGGAGCCTGGTTGGCTGCAGTCCATGGGGTCTCCAAGAGTCAGACATGACTGAGTGACTTCACTTTCACTTTTAACTTCCGTGCATTGGAGGAGGATATGGCAATCCACTGCCTGGAGTTCTTGCCTGGAGAATCCCAGGGACGGGGAGCCTGGTGGGCTGCCATCTATGGGATCACACAGAGTCGGACACAACTGAAGTGACTTAGCAGCAGCAGCGATATTTACCTGATTCTGACAGTTTAGTAATTTTATATGAAATGCAATTCAAGATTTTCCCACTTTTAAAAAATTTAAAATATTGGGAGATAAAAATTTATAAATTTTTCAGATATAAACACTGGCTAAAAATGTTTTCAAAGATATATTCCTCCTTTGAAATTTGGCTTTATTTTGTTAGTATGTATATATATATATATATTAATATATAGAATTTTCTATTTATTATGTTTTGATATTAAAAAAAAAATTCTTACTGAATAGAGATTGCCCCTTCCAGGGCTAGGTAATTCTCAATGATGATAACAACTTGCTTCTAAAAATTCTTTTCATATACAGTTGCCTCCTGAAAAACAGAGGGATTAGAGGCATTGATTTCCCCCACAACTGAAAATCTATGTACTGCTACCTCCTCCTCAAAACCAAAGGAATTGATAAATGACTTATCCCAGGGCAAGAAGCCAAAATGGTTTAGATAAAATCAAGTGTCAAATCCTAGCTTTTTTGTTGTTGTTGTTTTAATTCCACATATTGTGATCTCTAATCAAGAACAAACTTTCCCCCAAGCTAGTTAAAGATGTGTAAAATGAAAATACATGTACTATATTTATTGGAAAAAGAAAATCTACATGTAAGTGCTGTTGCTGCTGCTAAGTCGCTTCAGGCATGTCTGACTCTGTGTGACCCCATAGACGGCAGCCTACCAGGTTCCTCTGTTCCTGGGGTTCTCCAGGGAGGAATACTGGGGAAGGTTGTGATTTCCTTCTCCAAGGCATGCATGCATGCTAAGTCACTTCAATCATGTCCGACTCTGTGTGACCCTAAGGACAGCAGCCCACCAGGCTCCTCTGTTCACAGGATCCTCTAGGCAAGAATACTGGAGTGGTTTGCCATTTCCTCCTCCAACATATAAGTGGACCCATGCAATTTAGATCCATGTTGTTCAAGGGTCAGCTGTATAAACCAGCCTTTGCTGCTTGTACTCCCAAGTGCCTCCTTATTTGGTTCTTACACAGCAGCCTGATATTTCCCTAGACCTAAATTACTCTAGGGCCAGGTACCCAGCAACTAGAGACTGCCGCTTATATTCCAAAGCCTGCTGGCATTATTTAAACTAGCCAGTCCTGAACTGTTTGTTGTGCTTTGTTTTGCTTTTTCTGTGGACGCTCCAATAAATGCTGTGGCCTAAGCTCCACTTTTGCTTCATTCTTCTGCCTCTGACCTCCCTAGTGTCTTCCCTTTGAACTTGTGTGGCATGTAGAAAACCCCCTTTCTAGATGTGTGAGTAACATAAACCTTTACCAAGTCTCATTCTAATCTCCTGCTGTGGCTGCACTGATTTTATCATACCATGTCCAACATATACATTTTTAAAACTTGAGTATAGAAAAACCAAGAGGTATTTTGCTAAGGAAATGTTGACCAGAGAGATTTCTGCAGGGTTCTGATAGTGTGCTTGTTTTGGAAACTTGAGAGGAGCCTATTATAGGGAAAAAAAAGAAAAAAGAAAAAAAAGACAGTATATAATATTGGCTAGATATTGGTTGGATACTGAGGCTTGGAATAATGCTTGGCAAAAGCAACAGCAAATATCTATACTCAAATACTCAAGTGTCAGAGTAATCAGGAATGAGGGATGAGTTCTGTTTTTCACAAGTCTCCTAAATAATGCATAATATTTTACAAATGAACAGCCATTACCTGTGCCAAATGTCAGTTTAAGCAATTAGTAAGGATGGAAAGCAATTATATGATATTAATAACTAAAAATGCATATTAAAATAAAAGTAAGAAATAACTATTGAAAAAATCTTTCTAAATGTATGAGCAATTACAGCTCTGTCATCCTTAGATGAAGAAAAGCATTTATAGCCTGGCAGTTTTGTCTGAAGGTAATTGAAAATAGTGGTGAAATGTTCAGAGCGGAGCTCGTAGCTGAGCAAAGAAAGCAAAAACAACACCACTTCTGACAGCAAAATAAACAATTTTTTAATGATATATCTTTTTTCACCTCAAGTATCTCTCACCAAGGAAAGAGAAACACTTCTAAGGTCTAGCAGGAAGCATGGGATAAGAAATAATTACTTTATTAGTATGCTGTGGAGGGAAGAGGAAAAGTTTTATTGTCACACAAACCTTCATTCTCTCAATTTCTAGGGACCCAGGAAGGACATTTTTAGGGAGCTGTTGTAAAAAAAAAAAAAAAAAAGACAGTATATAATATTGGCTAGATATTGGTTGGATACTGAGGCTTGGAATAATGCTTGGCAAAAGCAACAGCAAAATATCTATACTCAAATACTCAAGTGTCAGAGTAATCAGGAATGAGGGATGAGTTCTGTTTTTCACAAGTCTCCTAAATAATGCATAATATTTTACAAATGAACAGCCATTACCTGTGCCAAATGTCAGTTTAAGCAATTAGTAAGGATGGAAAGCAATTATATGATATTAATAACTAAAAATGCATATTAAAATAAAAGTAAGAAATAACTATTGAAAAAATCTTTCTAAATGTATGAGCAATTACAGCTCTGTCATCCTTAGATGAAGAAAAGCATTTATAGCCTGGCAGTTTTGTCTGAAGGTAATTGAAAATAGTGGTGAAATGTTCAGAGCGGAGCTCGTAGCTGAGCAAAGAAAGCAAAAACAACACCACTTCTGACAGCAAAATAAACAATTTTTTAATGATATATCTTTTTTCACCTCAAGTATCTCTCACCAAGGAAAGAGAAACACTTCTAAGGTCTAGCAGGAAGCATGGGATAAGAAATAATTACTTTATTAGTATGCTGTGGAGGGAAGAGGAAAAGTTTTATTGTCACACAAACCTTCATTCTCTCAATTTCTAGGGACCCAGGAAGGACATTTTTAGGGAGCTGTTGTTAGGAATGTCATAAGTTCTATGAGACTTGGCGTGTTTTATTGGTAAAATTGCATAGTATCTCAGACACCATAAGGCTTCTGTTTATTTAACATTAGATTAAAATTGTAGGACTTATCACTTTTATTTTTTATTATCAGCTCTACCATATCTTATTTATGTTAAAATTAACTGCAGAACAGACTCTGTATAGTAGTTCAATAAGATAAGGAACTAAATTGTAATCCATATCCATATTTTGAAGATCCGTTTCTTGCCATTTTAGAATGGTGTGTTTGATTTTCTATATCCATACAAGACAGACAAAAAAATTATAAACCTTTTTTCACATTTTGTTGGAAACTGAGTCTGTGTTTAGAGCATGTATTCATTTACCCCAATTTGTTCTGGCATGGTGAGTTCTTTGACTGACAGGTTAATAATTCAGCTTTGATATAGACTATTTTGTTGGTCTCAATTCATTCTTCAACCATAGTACCTTAGTACACATTTAGGACAGTGCCACAATTGGTGGTCACATGGGTGTCTAATATAGCTCAGGTACAGGATCTGTGAATGATTATTGTCTAATTCTTTGAGATGACATAGGGATCTGCTGATTTGAAGTAAATAGACTGCCAGATATTTCTACAACAAAGACAGGTTTATTCAGGATCAGTGGAGAATTGCAATTTGGGATCTGTAACCATGACAAGTCACATCCAAGTTCCAGCACACCAAGGGAAGGAGTGAAGAGGAAAAATTAAAATTTTGCATAACCTCCTGCTCCTTTTGCCTCTGTAACCCAGCTTGCTTCTTGCAAAGTCTAGATCATATAAGTCTCCGAAGGTGAGAATTCAAAATACTAGGGACTGGAGCTTATCTCGCTTATCCTTGTCCTGCTCTTTGCAATTACCTTAGCCCCTGCAAACCCAGTTAATCATGCCTGTCCGTGTATAAAAAAACTTTGTAACCCCTTTTTACAGGGCTCAGAGCTTGGAGTGTTAACTCCTCTGGGCCCCCCTACATAATAAACCTGAGTACCTGAGTTCTCCAACTCTGAGTGTGGTGCTTGGTTTCTCAAGTACTGGTTTCTGCAACAGGATAATATTTTTATAGAGGGGAAGATGAAGTTGATGGACCTACAGTATCAATAAATAGGAGTTCATGGCTTTTTTTTTTGGCTGAGTCCTTGTCAGGAAAGAAGAGGAGTCTTTCTTCTTCCTGTCGGGTTTTGTTATCATTTCAGGGCATGAGAGCTCCTCCCCATTGCCCCTGTCTCTCAACTATATTTAAATGAGATTTCTCTATTAATTTTTTTCATCTCCAGCAAATAAATTTCATATTTTCCACCCACCCTTCAGTGTGTCAGTCACCCAGTCATGTCTGACTCTTTGCAACTCTATGGACTGCAGCCAGCCAGGCTCCTCTGTTCATAGAATTCTCCAGGCAAGAATACTGGATGGGTGGCCATTTCCATCCCCAGGGTATCTTCCTGACCTAGAGGTCTTCTGCTTTGCAGGCATATTCATTACCGTCTGAGTCACCTACCCTTCAAGTTTAGTGAAAATTCTTTTAGGTTTTTTTTTGTAATGTCAGGACAGATAAAACAAGAAAATGTTATTTATTATGTATATGACTTCATTTGGCATTAGTTTTAGCTCCAAATTAGGTCATCCACCAAAAGAGCTTCTACTGTATGTTTTTATTTTTCCTTAATAAACAATTTAACAAGAAATCTTGGAACTGATGAAATTCTGAAGTTTTCTGTGCCCACTGAGGTTTCTTAGAATTCAGCTGCTTTTCATTTATTCAGTACCTCTGTGATATTGTGATTTATAAGAAACATATACCTGGTCATTCTGCTGACTAAAATATGT
Organism: Madoqua kirkii; assembly: GCA_006408675.1. Classification (NCBI taxonomy): domain Eukaryota; kingdom Metazoa; phylum Chordata; class Mammalia; order Artiodactyla; family Bovidae; genus Madoqua; species Madoqua kirkii. The sequence goes on along the minus strand of SJYC01107542.1, from coordinate 10,052 downwards.
TTCTCTTATATATTCTCTTGGTCTTTGTCCCTGGTTCCTGCCTCTTGACTTCTTAACTGTTGTAATTTCCTGTGACAAGAGCAATAAAGGTATTTTTCGTTGTGTTAGTAAGGTGATTTCAAAAAGCCCTTAGGTCATCAAAAAATGAAGAGGGCTGGTTGCTAGAGAACTAACCATGTGATCTAGTTCAGTGGCTCAGCTGTGTCTGACTGCAGAAGCCAGGCTTTGCTGTTCATCACAATCTCCCAGAGCTTGCTCAGACTTAGGTCCATTGAGTTTGAACCATCCAACCATCTCATCCTCTGTCGTCCCCTTCTCCTCCTACCTTCAACATTTCCCAGCATCAGGGTCTTTCTAATGAGTTGGCTCTTTACATCAGGTGGCCAAAATATTGGATCTTCAGCTTAAGCATCAGTCCTTCCAATGAACACTCAGGACTGATCTCCTTTAGGATGAACTGGTTGGATCTCCTTGCAGCCCAAGGGACTCTCAAGAGTCTTCTCCAACACCACAGTTCAAAAGCATCAATTCTTCGGTGCTCAGCAACTATCCATACATGACTACTGGAGAAAACATAGCTTTGACTAGATGGACCTTTTTTGGCAAAGTAATGTCTCTGCTTTTGAATATACTGTCTAGGTTGGTCATAATTTTTCTCCCAAGGAGCAAGTGTCTTTTAACTTCATGGCTGCAATCACCATCTGCAGTGATTTTGGAGCCCAAGAAAATAAAGTTTGTCACTGTTTTCATTGTTTCCCCATCTATCTGCTATGAAGTAATGGGACTGGATAACATGGTCATAGTTTTTTGAATGTTGAATTAGAGGATATAGTTAAAGGAATAGATTGTCAGTTCTTCATACCATCTCCTTTGGGTGTGGGGCTAGGAATTGAATTCATTTGCTAGTGGCCAGGGATATAATCAATCATGCAGAATACTCTTGCTGTTGTTCAGTTGCCCAGTCATGTCAGGCTCTTTGCAACCTCATGGACTGCAGCACACCAGGCTTCCCTGTCCCTGATCACCTACCAAAATTTGCCCAAGTTCATTGCATCAGTGATGCCATCCAGCCATCTCATCCTTTGATGCTCTCTTCTCTTTCTTCCCTCAGTCTTTCCCAGCATCAGGGACTTTTCCAATGAGCCAACAGTTTGTATCAGATGACCAAAATACTTCAAATGCTTCAGCACCAGTCCTTCAAGTGCATATTCAGGGTTTATCTCCCTTAAGATTGACTGGTTTGCAACAAATCACAGAAGAAATCAAAAAGAAATTAAAAAATATGCAGAGAAATGGATGAAAATGAAAACATGACAACCCAAAACCCATGGGACTCAGTAAAAGCAGTGCTAAGCAATACAGGCTTACCTGAAGAAACAAGAGAAAAATCAAATAACCTAATTCTACACCTAAAGCAACTAGAAAAAGAAGGAGGAAAACAATCATAAAAATTAGGGCAGAATTAAATGAAAAAGCAACAAAGGGGACCATAGCAAAAATCAACAAAACTAAAAGCTGGTTCTTTGAGAAGATAAATAAAATAGACAAACCATTAGGCAGACTCATCAAGAAACAAAGGGATAAAAATCAAATCAAAAAAATTAGAAATGAAAATAGAGAAATCACAACAGACAACACAGAAATACAAAGGATCATAAGAGACTACTATCAGCAACTATATGCCAATAAAATGAACAAATTGGAAGAAATGGACAAATTCTAAGAAAAGTATAATATTCTAAAACTAAATGAGGAAGAAATAGAAAATCTTAACAGACCCATCACAAGCATGGAAATTGAAACTGATAAAAAGTCTTCCAAGAAACAAAAGCCCAGGGCTAGATGGCTTCACAGCTGAATTCTATTAAGCATTTAGAGAAGTGTTAACACATATCCTACTCAAACTCTTCCAGAAAATCGAAGAGGAAAGTAAACCTCCAAACTCATTCTATGAGACCACCATCACCCTAATACCAAAACCAGACAAAGATGCCACAAAAAAAGAAAACTGCAGGCCAATATCACTGATGAACATTGATGTAAAAATCCTTAACAAAATTCTAGCAAACAGAATCCAACAACCTATTAAAAAGATCATACATCATGACCAAGTGGGCTTTATCCCAGAGATGCAAGGATTCTTCAATATTCACAAATCAATCAATGTGATACACCACATTAACAAATTGAAAGATAAAGATCATATGATTATCTCAATAGATGCAGAGAAAGCCTTTGACAAGATTCAACATCCGTGTATGATAAAACAAACAAACAAACAAACCCAGAAAGCAGACATAGAAGGAACATACTTAACATAATAAAAGCTGCATATGATAAACCCACAGTAAACATTATCCTCAATGGTGAAAAGCTGAAACATTTCTCCTAAAGTCAGGAACAAGACAAGGGTGCCCAGTCTCACCACTACTATTCAGCATAGTTTTGGAAGTTTTAGCCACAGCAATCAGAAAAGAAAAAGATATAAAAGGAATCCAGATTTGAAAGGAAGAAATAAAATGCTCACTGTTTGCAGATGGCATAATCCTTTAGACAGAAAATCCTAAAGACACCACCAGAAAATTACTAGAGTTAATCAATGAATATAGTAAAGTTTCAGGATATAAAACTAACACAGAGAAATCCCTTCCATTTCTATCCACTAACAATGAGAAATTAAGGAAACAATTCCATTCACCATTGTGATGAAAAAATAAAATACTTAGGAATAAATATGCCTAAAGAAACAAAATATCTATATATTGAAAACTATAAAACACTGGTGAAAGAAATCAGAGACAACACAAATAGATGGAGAAATATACCATGTTCATGGATTGGAAGAATCAATATAGTGAAAATGAGTATACTACCCAAAGCAATCTATAGATTCAATGCAATCCCTATCAGGCTACGAATGGTATTTTTCTGGGAACTAGAACAAATAATTTTACAATTTGTATGGAAATACAAAAAACCTCAAACAGCCAAAGAAATCTTGAGAAAAAAGAATGGAACTGGAGGAATCAACTCGCCTGACTTCAGACTATATTGCAAAGCTATAGTCATTAAGACAGTATTGTACAGGCACAAAGACAGAAATATAGATCAATGGAACAAAACAGAAAGCCCAGAGATAAATCCATGCCCCTATGAATACCTTATCTTTGACAAAGGAGGCAAGAATATACACTGGAGAAAAAACAATCTCTCTAACAAGTGGTGATGGAAAATAGGTCAACCACTTGTACTAGAACACTTTCTAACCCCATACACAAAAATAAACTCAAAATGGATTAAAGATCTAAATCTAAGATCAGAAACTATAAAACTCCTAGAGGAAAACATAGGCAAAATATTCTCTGACATAAATCACAGCAGGATCCTCTGTGACCCACCTCTCAGAGTAATGAAAATAAAAGCAAAAATAAACAAATGAAACCTAATTAAACTTAAAAACTTTTTCACAGTGAAGGAAACTATAAGCAAAGTAAAAAGACAGCCTTCAGAATGGAAGAAAAAAAAAACAGATAAAGCAACTTACAAAGAGCTAATCTCAAAAGTATACAAGCAGCTCCTGCAGCTCAATTCCAGAAAAATAAATGACCCAATCAAAAAAATGAGCCAAAGAATTAAACAGACATTTCTCCAAAGAAGACGTACAGATGGCTAACAAACACATGAAAAGATGTTCAACATCTCTCATTATCAGAGAAATGCAAATCAAAACCACAATGAGGTACCATCTCACACAAGTCAGAATGGCTGCTATCCAAAAGTCTACAAACAATAAATGCTGGTGAGGGTACAAAGAAAAGGGAACCCTCTTACACTGTTGGTGGAAATGAAAACTAGTGCAGCCACTATGGAAAACAGTGTGGAGATTCCTGAAAGAATTGCAAATAGAGCTGCCTTATGACCCAGCAATCCCACTGCTGGGCATACACACCAAGGAAACCAGAACTGAAAAAGACACACGTACCCCAATGTTCATCACAGCACTGTTTACAATAGCTAGGACATGGCAGCGACCTAGATGTCCATTGGCAGAGGAATGGATAAGAAAGCCATGGTACATATATACAATGGAACATTACCCAGTCATCAAAAAGAATTCATTTGAATCACTTCTAATGAGGTGGATGAAACTGGACCCTCTTGTACAGAGTGAAGTCAGAAATAAAAACACCAATACAGTATAATAATGCATATATATGGAATTTAGAAATATGTTAATGAAGACCCTATATGTGAGACAGCAAAAGAGGCACAGATGTAAAAAACAGACTTTTAGGCTCTGTGGGAGAAGGCGAGGGTGAGATGGTTTGAGAGAATAGCATTGAAACATGTCTGTTACCAGATGTGAAATAGATCACCAGTCCTGGTTTATGCATGAGACAGGGCGCTCAGGGCTGTTGCACTGGGATGACCCAGAGGGATGGGATGGGGAGGGAGTTGGGAAGGGGTTTCAGGATGGGGGAACATGTATACCCATGGCTGATTCATGTCAATGCATGGCAAAGCCACTACAATATTGTAAAGTAATTAGCCTCCAATTTAAAAAAAAATATTGGTTGGTTTGATCTCCTTGTTGTCCAAGGGAATTTCAGGAGTCTTCTCCAGCACCATGTTTTGAAGGCATCAGTTCTTTGGTGTTCTGTCTTCTTTGCGGTTCAATGTCTCTGCTTTTCAAACACTGTCTAGGTTTGTCATAGCTTTCCTTCCAAGAAGCAGATGTCTTCTGATTTCATGGCTGCAGTCATCATCCTCAGTGATTTTAGAGACCAAGAAGGGGAAATCTGTAACTACTTCCACCTTTCCCTTTTCTATTTGCCATGAAGTAATCGAGCTAGATGCCATAATCTTAGTTTTTATAACATTTAATTTTAATTCAGCTCTTTTACTCTTCTCCACCCTCATTAAGAAGGTCTTTAGTTCCTCTTAGCTTTCTGTCATTAAAATGGTATCATCTGCATATCTGAGACTGTTGATTTTCAGAGTACTTCAGAGTACTGAAGTCTCATTAAAAACCCCCAAACAAAGGGTTTGGAGAGCTTCCTGGTAGGTGAGCACATGGAGAGTTAGGAAGAGAACATGTAAGCTCTGAGCTCTTTCCTCATACCTTGCCTCATCTCTTTTGTCTGGCTTTTTCTGAATTATTGCCTTTTACAATACCTGGTAATCTAGTGAGTAAATAGTTTTCCTGACTTCTGTGAATTTCTCTGCTGCTGCTAAGTCACTTCAGTCATGTCTGACTCTGTGCGACCCCATATACAACAGCCCACCAGGCTCCTCTGTCCCCGGGATTCTCCAGGCAAGAATGCTGAAGTGGATTGCCATTTCCTTCTCCAATGCATGAAAGTGAAAGTGAAGTTGCTCAGTTTTGCCCGATTCTTAGTGACCCATGGACTGCAGCCTACCAGGCTCCTCCGTCCATGGGATTTTCCAGGCAAGAGTACTGGAGTGGGTTGCCATTGCTCTTGCAACTATCTAAAGCTATTTAAAATAAAGCAAACCCATGGAGAGCGTCTTGAGATCTTCTGATTTATATGTGACTTAAAAAATAGGGAGGTGGGGGATGGAGTTAGGTGGTATAGAAGTTTGAAGCACCGGGGGGGCAGATAATCTGAACATCAAAGATTACTGTTAATTAAGGAAAACCAAATATCTCAAGTTAAGTAATTTAATTCTCTTCTATTTATGGGAAGATGCAAGGGTCTGGGCTTACTGAAATCATTTCTTTCATATGCATCTCAGCTATGTGGGGTCAGCATCCTGCATTTTTACTTTGTTTGTAGGAAGTGGTTGTAGCCTGATAGCCTGTATTCTTCTCCTTCTTGAATTCCCTTAGGGCTTACCTGCTCACACGGGAGGGATGTAGTCACTGATTACTGTGACGTCCTTGCTTATAGACATGGCAGGAGATACTCCATGTCACTCACATATATATAGCCCGCTGTTGAGGAATACAGATAACGACTTAGGCTTAGGACTGGCATCTGAAGCTGTGGTGGGATTGTGGGAGGACTAGTGTTATAGGGCTGAACCCTTAACCTGTGGGATCTGGTGCTGTCTCCAGGCAGGTATTGCCTAAAATTTAGTTAATTCCTCTGAAACCAGGACTTCTGAGAATTGTTTGTTGGTGGGGTAGGAACCTCCCCACCTATTCATGTTGAAATTGGGCCCAGGAATTCAAAAGAATTTCCTCATTCTTTGATTCCCTTTTGTATCTCCTAAACTGCTGGAATTCTTCATGATGCTGTTATATCCAAGCCAAAATTTCTGAAAAAGACCCATATTCTGAATGTCTCACTTCATAGTGGAGAACACACTTTAGTGATCCCAATAACGTTTCCAAAGGAATTGATCTTGGGTGGCCTCGGCTTGCAGCAACTTGAAACAGGTTCCTGGCCATAGACTGAAGTCAGACTAATACAGTGAGAACACTGGCTGAACTCTAGCCATTAGACCAGTGGCCATGAGAAGGTCCTGGCCTATATAGCTTTTCAGAAGTGAATGCCTGCAAAGATATAACTGGTGAAACAAGTAAAGTGTTTATTAGAAGGGAAAAAAAAGAGTATGTGTGATAGGCACACACAGGCAGACTTAAAGGATTGAGCTCTCATGGTAGTTGAATCACTTATATGGAGCATTTCTTCCAGGTTTCCTTTGGCCAACTTCTTACTTTGCCTGATTCTGAGTCCGTATTTGATGTATCTCATGATCCACCCATATGTGAGTGTACATATCTTAGCTGAGATGGATTCCAGTGAAGAAGCCTATGTGTAGATTGACATCACTTACTATGGGGTGGTGCCCCTTCTCTTTTGACCTTCAGGGAGCCTTATCATTCACGTGTAGTCTGGGAGATCTCCTTGACTTTGAGGATGACATATATGTGGTCTTTTATCTCTTATCTGGGCAGAGCTCAGCTTGTTCTCCCTGTTACTATTGTCTTCGTCTTGGAGTATCTGTTCATGGCAGACAAATTCCAGCTGATCAGTCTGGTACCCATCTATTTCCTGGCTCCAACTCACTCAACAAATAATTATAGAAAAAATGATAGTAAAGTGGCATATTCATATTTTAACAACAGCCTTCTAGAAACTGGTTCAATGAACAAAGTAGTATGTCAGAATTTTAGGCTGTAAAAGAGAACTTTGGGCTGGTGGCCCTCAAATACCTCTCATTGTTTTGTTCCATCAATAACTTGGAATTTAATCCAAAAGAATTTTTTTCCTCTCAATTAAATTGTGATAACATTTATTTACAAGCAGGCTAAATCTTGAAGAATGCAGCGTCAGTTTCCTAATAAATGTGAGACTTGGAAGGGGAAGTGAAAGAATGATAAAGAGAGAGTAAAGGGAGAAAGAAAACAGAATTTCAAGATTTTCCTCACTAAGCAACTCTTTCTTTTGGAAATAACTCATGGTGATGCAGAGAATGTGTATGGGCACGAAGATTCATTTTCTTTAAAATAAATGCAAAATTAAGTCTCATATTTTTGGTAATATTATTTTTACTTGTGGCCTTCAGATAAAACAACACTTTGCAGCTGTAGTTATTCTTCATTTGAACAAGAAGAACAAAATTTTTACTTAAAAATCTTTTCAGTAATCCATAATGAAAGTATTCAGTTTCCTAAGGCTGTTTTTATTCCCTCATCTCACCAAAAGACAAAATCCTTACTTAGTCTTTTCAAATTTCCTGGTAGGAGATTTAAAGCTTTAGGTGAACAAGTGAATACTTTCTTTTGAATATCTTGCTGATAATTCTTCCTTTACAAGACACATGATTAGTCTTGAATTTGAACAAAAAGACTCATCAAACACATCTCTGGGTTTCTTTCTTTTGAAACACTGAAGTTTTATGTAATATTGGGGTAGTAAATCTTTTTCTTCTTCATAAGTCACTTGGATTTAATACAACTCCTTTGGACTCTTTCAGTTTACTATTATTACAAGTGGTAGTTGTCTGATTTAAAAAATGAATTTTATTCTAGTGTTTTAACTTGAATCAATCCACTTATGGGTCTTTCTTAAACTTTCTAGGAGAAATTAATTGATGAGTCACTAAAATAAAAATGCCTGAGTATTTTCTTTAGGCTGAATGAATTTTTGAATGCAAATGAAACAAACATTTTTGATATATCAAATGTCCTATCTTGACTAGTTAGTTTTACTTAATCTCTTAATTGTTAGTGGAGAGAGATGTATAACACTGATTTGTAGAATGTGATTAGGTTGATTCCAAAGAATTTCTCTTCAGGATATGGCATAGGCTTTTGTTTTTTAATAAATACAAATTATATGCTATGTATACATAGCACTACACATATATTACATAACTTTGTTTCTTCAGAAAACATTAACACTTCTTCCAGGTCTCTCTTTTTTTTTTTTTTTAGATGCCACTGCTTTAGCAAATTTTAGTCAACTTTGGGGGCCACTATGATATTTGGTCACACTTCTCTGTGCAACAGGATCATGAGCTTTCTCCTCACTGATCTTCCTTCTCTTTGTATGCTCCTTTGCAGGTGTGATATGTCTGATATGTTATTGAGACAGTATTTGTTGGAGGAAGTCATTAAGACGACATGACTGCTGGTTGACCCCCAAGCAGGACCCAGGCAATTAGAGACTCTTTACCTCCATTCTGCCCACCAGTCCCATGTTGTTGTTATTCAGTCACTCAGTCGTGTCTGACTCTTTGTGATCCCATGGACTTCAGCACCCCAGGCATTCCTGTCCTTCACCATCTCCCAAAGTTTGCTTAAACTTATGTCCATTCAGTCGGTGATACCATCCAACCATCTCATCCTCTGCTGTCCCCTTCTCCTACTGTCTTCAATCTTTTCCAGCATCAGAGTCTTTTCCAGTGAGTTGACTCTTCTCATCAAGTTCAATTCAGTTCAGTTCAGTTGCTCAGTCCTGTCTAATTCTTGGCAACCCCATGGACTGCAACACACCAAGCCTCCATGTCCATCACTAACTCCCAGAGTCTACCCAAACCTATGTCCATAGAGTCGGTGATGTCATCCAACCATCTCATCCTCTGTCATCCCCTTCTGCTCCTGCCTTCAATCTTTCCCAGGATCAGGTCTTTTCATATGAGTCAGCACTTCACATCAGGTGGCCACAGTATTGGAGGTTCTGCATCAGTACTTTCAATGAATATTCAGAGTTGATTTCCTTTAGGACTGACTAGTTTGATCTCCTTGCTGTCCAAGGGACTCTCAAGGGTCTTCTCCAACACTACAGTTCAAAAGCGTCAATTCTTTGGCACTTAGCTTTCATATGGTACAGCTCTCACACCTGCTGGAAAAACCATAGCTGGAAAAACCAGTACATAACTGCTGGAAAAACCATAGCTTTGACTTTATGGACCTTTGTTGGCAAAGTAATGTCATGGCTTTTTAATATGCTGTTTAGGTTTTCCATAGCTTTTCTTCCAAGGAACAAATCTCTTAATTTCATGGCTGTAGTCACCATCTGCAGTGATTTTGAAGCTCAAGAAAATAAAGTCTGTCACTGTTTTCATTGTTTCCCCATCTATTTCCCATGAAGTGATGGGACCAGATGCCATGATCTTTGTTTTCTGAATGTTGAATTTTAAGCTAGTTTTTTTCACTCTCCTCTTTCACCTTAATCAAAGGGTTCTTTAGTTCCTCTTCACTTTCTGCCATAAACATGGTATTATCTGCATATCTGAGGTTATTGATATTTCTCCTGGCAATCTTGATTCCAGCTAGTGCTTCATCCAGCCCAGCATTTCTCATGATGTACTCTGCATATAAGTTAAGTAAACAGGGTGATAATAAACAGCCTTGATGTACGGATCAAATATGCTTCCTAAGTAGCACCTGTGGTAAAGAACTCACCTGCCAATGCAGGAGACATGAGAGACACAGGTTCGGATCCCTGCATCAGGAAGATCTCCTGGAGGCAAGCACAGTAAGCTACTCTAATGTTCTTGCTTGGAAAATTCCATGGTCAGAGGAGCCTAGTGGCCTTGGTGCACAGGTCGCAAAGAGTCCGCCAAGACTGAAATGA
>SJYC01107541.1:0-24977 GCA_006408675.1 Madoqua kirkii | reverse complement strand
GTTATAGGAGAAGGCAATGGCAACCCACTCCAGTACTCTTGCCTGGAAAATCCCATGGATGGAGGAGCCTGGTAGGCTGCAGTCCATGGGGTTTCAGAGTCAGACACGACTGAAGCAACTTAGCAGTAGCAGCAGCTCTGTTTCACTGATTTTGCCTTATTGCTAGATATTACTTTGAAGGTTTACCCTGCAGCATATAGTTCTCTTGAAGTAGGAAACGGCAAAATAGCAGCCCACTACAGTATTCTTGCCTAGAAAATTCCATGGACAAAGGAAACTGGTGGACTACAGTCCATGGAGTTGCAAAGAGCTGGGCACAACCAAGCACACATGCACACACGCACACACACACATGTCTCTAAAAAGAGACATTGGTTTTCCATTTGTTTAGCTTTGTCTTAATGTAAGGGAATGAAATAATGACTTCTGAACTCCTTACAAATCAGAACTGAATCTAGGAATCCAGGAATCTGAATTTTGACTTTTATAGTAAGGAACCATGACTTATAATAATAGAAACTCCAATATTATAAGAATATAAAAATATGGAAAATTATAGGAATAAAGCACAGAATGAGTATTCAAAACATGCAGCAGCACTACCATAAATATCACAAATCAGCAAAACAAAAAAAGGAGTCAGAGATGATGTACATGTTTAATCACATTCAATTTAGCTAGATTCACAAAGATGTTGGTTGGCTACTGGGATCAGAATATGTAATTCTGTTGTCTAATTTCTTTAGATGACATTTGAAAGGATAAAGACAATATTTTCCACGATGACTTTCCCCCTAAACTTCTCATGCTGACCAGAATATTGTACTATTCTGTTGACTGCCATATTCTTTCCTTGGTTTAGGTTAGATAGATTGCTAACAGACAAAAACTGGGAGCTGTTTTTGTGAAAACATTTCTTTGTCTCTGATCTGGTTTATTATGTAATCTGTTATGTTTTAACAGTAAGTACATAATCTTTTTGCTTTATTCAAAAATATATATGTTATCTTATTCTAAATACTGAGAATAGACTAATTTCCAAGGTAATAATGTATTTTTACCCTATTCCACATATCATTATCTGTATTGGGCTATCTATTTTTAGAATGTTTTGGGAGAATGCTGCTGCTGCTACTAAGTCGCTTCAGTTGTGTCCGACTCTGTGTGACCCCATAGATGGCAGCCTACCAGGCTCCCCTGTCCCTGGGATTCTCCAGACAAGAACACAGGAGTGGGAGAATAGAAATACTCAGTCAGTTATGTCCAGTACTTGATTGAGAAAATATTCTGATGCTCTTGACTTAATGAGATTTGAAGTTTCTCTTAAATTCCATTTCTTTTTGCTCTTTTTGCTACCCTTTCATATGGCTGACTGTGATGCAAGGATGGACAGTGAGTGCTTGTTGACTGACTAAAGCACAAATGTTAGTTGCCACAAAATAAAGTCTCCTACTAAGAAGCAACAGGGCCATAGCTTTTCACCGTAAATGAATTACTTTTTGACAATTTTGCTTATAAAAGAAGTTAATAATTTTAACAGGAGCTACAGTAATACTGTTAGTTTTTTCACAGTATGTACAGTACTGAAATATGTGAATGTAAGAAGTCTATTTTAATAAGCTCTTTTCAAAGGTATGAATATGCCCTTTTGATTGTAAGAATAAAAATAAGAGATAATTAGGTTGACTGCTATGAAAGAACTCACATTTCTACCCTGGGCCATAGTGAAACATTCTGTCTGAGTCACACAGCTTGATATATCCAAGAAAATTGCATTTATAGTACTCCTAGAGCAAGGAAGTATAGAAACTAATATCATGACCTTAAATAATAATTCCAAATCTAATAAGAGCCCATTTTAATGTAAGAATATGATTTAGAAGATGCAGTTTAATAGCACTTATTGAGCCTAATATATAGGAAAATTTATAGCTGGAATATGTTGTTGAACCTCTTAAAAACAGGTAGAGAACTTTGACTTCTAAATCAGAATATTAGCATTAGAAGATATATTAGTTCCTTAATCTTCCTGCTTTCTTGCTCTATTGCAGAATCTCTGTCCATGGGTTAAGCTTCATGTATGGATCTGACACCAATCAAAACTTTGGATAGCAAAAGAAAAGGTGAAAGTGATAGTGACTCAGTCATGTCTAACTCTGTGACCTCATGGACTGTAGCCCACCAGCCTCCTCTGTCCATGGAGTTTTTCATGCAAGAATAGTAGAGTGGGTACCCACTCCCTTCTCCAGGGGATCTTACCAACCCAGGGATTGAACTTGGATATCCTGCATTGCAGGCAGATTTTTTACCATCTGAGCCACCAGGAAGCCTTATCATCACACCAAGTTTGTGGTTAATCCTTCTTTGGCCATCCAGCCGAATTGCCTGTAATCAGAATCCTGTTCCATCTCTCAAGACCCAGGACCTACCTTGTACTCTGTCATCAGTAAAGGTAAATATAAAAGATTAAGAAGTAGTTGTTCAACGATAGTACCGTGTAATTTAAACGTTTACGAACCTAAGTATGAGTGTGTAAAAATACGGAAAAAGACGACATAGGAAGATTTGAAGGTAATAGTAGAAGAATAGAAATGAATATATATTACAGACCAAGGTTCTAAGTAAAATTTAAACGAAAGTCGTACATCAACTTCCAACATTGAGATAGATCTAGGATGTGTAAAATTCTCTCAGAGTTAGTATTCTTTTATGTTTTGAGAGAACACTTTACTTTTCATTAAAGTTCTTAAACTTCAAACATAAATAGACATCGTATTAACAAAACTCTTTGTCTACTATGAACGATGCTATTTTACTTCTTGTGTATCATAAACAGCAAGAAATTCAATATGTTTAATTTTAATTTATAGGAGGTGACTTTGTACAAACTTCGATCTTTACAGGTTTCTCAATTTGATGAGACATACAAACATGTCTGTGTCAGACATATAAATATCTCAGTTGGAAACACAACCGTCCAAGGTGTATGAACCTAAGTTGTTCGATGTCTAGGACATACAAATACTAGATAGACATCGACCGACTTAGACGTCTACTACCTTGGGTACCTATACCTTCAGACTGACAACCTGAACTCGTAGGTCCCTAAAACCACAGGGTCTGTACGGGAACTAGATTAGGGGTCACCTGGGACTCTCCACCGACATATCAAATTCATCGAAGTAGAAATTTCGAACAAAGAAAATTTTTATATCAATAAAATTTTCACATCCGAATTTTACAGGAGACTGAAATTATTTAAGACATAAAAATGATACATATAACGGGTGTCACGAACCTTTGTCTTTGAAGTTCCTGAAACCTTCCAGATCAAGGTAGAAGGAGAAATTAAAACTTACTTTTTTCTTTGACTGTTCCTCAACCTGTCACGAAACAGTAGAATTATGTTTGATATGATGGTTAAGGTATTTAAATCTACCTTATTGTTTTTTTTTCAAAAAAAAATTTTTTGCTCTTGGACTATTAAACCATATATACATTAGTTGTTCTGGAGGAACTACAGGATGGAATCTCTTTGTAGAGAGGACCCACTTTTTCCTGAAGGGAGGTAGCTCTTCCTAATGTTAGTCCTCTTGGGAAGAGATTACTCTCAGGACTGTGTTGCAGAATTTGGGAAACGTTAGCAAAGAAGAGAAGCTAACAGAAAGTGGTTGCAGCTACTATAACTGTTGTGGGAGGCTTGTGCCCTATATAAGCTATATAGGCAATATAATAGGAGACAGCCTAGAATAGGAGAGATTTTAAGAATATTTAGTGATGTGAACTTCCAGATATTCAAGCTGGATTCCTCTCCTTTCCAGCAGAAGAACCAGAGATCAAGTTGATAGCATCCATTGGATTATAAAAAAAGCAAGAGAGTCTCAGAGAAATATCTACTTCTGCTTTATTGACTACACCAAAGCCTTAGACTTCGTGGATCACAAAAAACTGTGGAAAATTCTTCAAGCGATGGGAATACCAGACCACCTGACTTACTTCCTGAGAAATCTGTTATGCAGGTCAAGAAGTAACAGTTAGAACTGGACATGGAACAACAGACTGGTTCCAAATTGAGAAAGGAGTATGTCAAGGCTGTATATTGTCACTCTGCTTATTTAACTTATATGCAGAATACATCACACAAAATGTTGAGCTGGATAAAGCACAAGCTGGAATCAAGTTTTCTGGGAGAAATACCAATAACCTCAGATATGCAGATGACATCATTCTTATGGCAGAAAGCGAAAAAGAACTAGACAGCCTCTTGATGAAAGTGAAAAAGGAGAGTGAAAAAGTTGGCTTACAATTCAACATTCAGAAAACTAAGATCATGACATCTGGTCCCATCATCTCATGGCAAATAGATGGGGAAACAATGGAAACAGAGAGAAATTTTTATTTTGGGTGGCTCCAAAATAACTGCAGATGGTGACTGCAGCTCTGAAATTAAAAGACGCTGGCTCCTTGGAAGAAAAGCTGTGACCAACCTAGACAAAATATTAAAAAGCAGAGACATTACTTTTCCAACAAAGGTCCATCTAGTCAAAGCTTGATTTTTCCAGTAGTCATGTATGAATGTGAGAGTTGGACTACAAAGAAAGCTGAGCCCTTTTGAACTGTGGTGTTGGAGATGACTCTTGAGACTCCCTTGGACAGCAAGGAGATCAAACCAGTCCATCCTAAAATAAATCAATCCCGAATATTCATTGGAAGGACAGATTCTGAAGCTGAAGCTCCAATACTTTGGCCACCTGATGTGAAGGCCTGACTCATTTGAAAAGACCCTGATGCTGGGAAAGATTGAAGGCAGGAGGAGAAATGGACGACGGAGGATGAGAGAGTTGGAAGGTATCACTGACTCAAAGGACATGAGTTTAGGTAAACTCCATGAATTGGTGAGGGTCAGGGAGGCCTGGAGTGCTGCAGTCATGAGTGACAGAGTTGGATATGACTGAGCAACTGAACTGAACTGAATGACGGGAACATTTGCTGGTAGAGGTGGTAGTGATGGGAAGGTTAAAAGGCTAGAAGTCAAGACTGGAGTCAAAGTCAATATAGTGTGAATATTTAATAGACAATATAGCATTTCTTTGGAGTCACACCAAATGATGCCTGGAAATTTGAACGTTAAGTCTTCTTTTTCTGGACTGATGATCTTGTTTTATCCTTAGTTCTAGACTGTGTTTCAATGTTAGAGTTTCTCTTAGGTCTGTTTATAAGATATTTATAGGTATAATTTATAGTTACTTATAAGTAATCAAATGAAGTGTGGTATTATTACTCTTCCTATCAAGTGAAGTTTCAGTATATATATATATATAATTTCTAGTTACTCAGTGAATCTTAAGGACTTCTTCATATTGCTATTTAAGTTCATTATCAAATTTGAGGTTTTTCTAGTGTGACTTTGGTTCTACACAAGAGTATGCTAAAATGTTGGCCCCTCTTAGGGAAAAGCAATATTAATCTTTTTATGATCCATATTTCTTTTGTACCTTGTTTGACTCAGTTTTTATGAGGGTCAATATTACTATTTTTGTGCATATCCTACATGTTCTGTGATACTATTCTTGAGAGTAGGATCTATAATTTCATTTGTTTATTAGAAAATATTGCCTGCTATATTCTTGTTCCTCCTTCTCCAAGCACTTTACATAATACAGAACACACGTGCAGTATGTGCTCAATAAATGTTGGCAAAAGGCTGGCAAAAGGAAACATTTTCATTTTTCAACTTCTTTGGAATAGCTTTCCTCAATATGTCCTTAATGATCAGATGGAAAACTGACAGAGTGGGTGTCTATGTGTGTATTTTCCCTAATTTAAAAAAACCCATCACATCCCACTATTGTGATGTACAGTGAAAATTCCTACTGTGGACATGTAAATTGGTACAATCACTATGGAAAACAGTATGGAAGTTCCTCAAAAAATTAAAAATAGCGCTACTGTATGACCCAGAAATTGTACTTCTGGATATTTTAAAAAAGCAAAATCACTAATTAGAAAGGATACATACACCCCAATGTTCATTTCAGAATTATTTACAACTTCTAAGACATGGAAGCAGCCTGTTTCTTTCAATAAATGAGTGTGTAAAGAAGAGTAAATATATATGTGATATTGTTGTTGTTGTTCAGTCACCCAGTCATGTCCGACTCTTTGCATCTCATGGACTGCAGCACATCAGGCCTCCTGTCCCTCACCATCTCTTGGAGTTTGCCCAAGTTAATGTTCATTGCATTGGTGATGCTGTCCAGCCATCTCATCCTCTGACGTCCTTTTCTCCTTGAGTATATGTAATATTCAGTTCAGTCACTCAGTAGTGTCTGACTCTTTGCGACCCCATGAATTACAGCATGCCAGGCCTCCCTGTCCATCACCAATTCCTGGAGTTCACTAAGACTCACATCCATCGAGTCAGTGATGCCATCCAGTCATCTCATCCTTGGTCATTCCCTTATCCTGCTCCCAGTCCTTCCCAGCATCAGAGTCTTTTCCAATGAGTCAACTCTTCACATGAGGTGGCCAAAGTACTGGAGTTTCAGCTTTAGCATCATTCTTTCCAAAAAAATTCCCAAGGTTGATCTCCTTCAGAATGGACTGGTTGGATCTCCTTGCAGTCCAAGTGACTCTCGAGAGTCTTCTCCAACACCACACTTCAAAAGCATCAGTTCTTTGGTGCTCAGCCTTCTTCACAGTCCAACTCTCACATCCATACATGACTACAGGAAAAATCATAGCCTTGACTAGACGGACCTTACTCGGCAAAGTAATGTCTCTGCTTTTGAATATACTATCTAGGTTAGTCAAAACTTTTCTTCCAAGGACTAAGCATCTTTTAATTTCATGGCTGTAGTCACCATCTTCAGTGATTTTGGAGCACCCAAAAATAAAGTCTGACACTGTTTCCACTGTTTCCCCATCTATTTCCCATGAAGTGATGGGACCGGATGCCATGATATTAATTTTCTGAATGTTAAGCTTTAAGCCAACTTGTTCACTCTCCACTTTCACTTTCGTCAAGAGGCTTTTTAGTTCCTCTTCACTTTCTGCCATAAGGATAGTGTCATCTGCATTCTGAGGTGATTGAAGTTTCTCCTGGCAATCTTGATTCCAGCTTGTTTCTTCCAGTCCAGCATTTCTCATGATGTACTCGGCATAGAAGTTAAATAAGCAGGGTGACAATATACAGCCTTGACGAACTCTTTTTCCTATTTGGAACCAGTCTGTTGTTCCATGTCCAGTTCGAACTGTTGCTTCCTGATCTGCATACACATTTCTCAAGAGACAGATCAGGTGGTCTGGTATTCCCATCTCTTGAAGAATTTTCCCCAGTTTATTGTGATCCACACAGTCAAAGGCTTTAGCATAGTCAATAAAACAGAAATAGATGTTTTTTTGGAGCTCTCTTGCTTTTTCCATATCCAGTGGATATTGGCAATTTGAACTATGTTTCCTCTGCCTTTTCTAAAGCCAGCTTGAACATCAGGGAATTCATGGCTCAAGTATTGCTGAAGCCTGGCTTGCAGAATTCTGAGCATTATTTTACTAGCATGTGAGATGAGCACAATTGTGCAGTAGTTTGAGCATTCTTTGGCATTGCCTTTCTTTGGTATTGCAATGAAAACTGACCTTTTCCAGTCCTGTGGCCACTGCTAAGTTTTCCAAATTTGCTGGCATATTGAGTGTAGCACTTTCACAGTTATGTAATATTACTCAATAGCAAAAAAAGGATGAAATCTTGCATTTGCAACAACATGGATGGGCACAGTGGATATTATACCAAGTAAAATAAGTTAGAGAAAGACAAGCACTGTGTAATATCACTTATATGTGGAATGTAAAGCACAAAACAAATAAACAGAACAAAATAGAAATGGCCCCATAGATACAGAGAACAGTTTGGTGGTTGCCAGAGGGAAATTGTGAAAGTGGGTGATTGAGGTAAGGGGAGTTAAGACATACTGACTTCCAGTTATAAAATAAAAGTCCTGAAGATACAAAGTACAGTAGAGATAATGTAGTCAGTAATATTGTTTCTTTGGTAACAGATGATAACTAGACTTATCACGATGATCATTTCATAAGGTATAAAAGTATAAACTTACTATGTGATATACCTGAAATTAATATTGTAAATCAATTATACTTCAATATAGAGGAAAACACATGTTGAAAATATTATTTAGATATGTATCTTATTTCTAAATGATGAGAAATTTTTTAATATAGGCTAAAACTCTTGGCTGGTTATAGGGAGTTGCTGCTGCTAAGTTACTTCAGTCGTGTCTGACTCTGTGCGACTCCATAGACAGCCATCCATCAGTCTCTGCCATCCCTGGGATTCTCCAGGCAAACGTACTGGAATAGGGTGATACTGAGTTCTCCATTACAGAGAGCTAGTCTACCAATTAATATTAAGAGTTATGAGACAGAAGCAGAATCTATCTCTTTATTCCTTTCAAAGAGATCCTAAAGTGACAAAAGTTGTGATAGTGCTTAGGAATATTAAAAAAGGAAGTAAAATACATCTAATTAGCTCTCATTTTCGTGGCCTATTGCTCATTTGGATAAAACACTGATAAACTTTTCAGAGCTCACAAATACATCATTGATATTGCAATAATATTTTGTTTCAATCAAAGAAATATATATTGTCTGTGCAACACAAACAACTACCAGCATTACAAAGGAGATAAAACAAAAGGGGAACATGAAGACAAAATAGTATTAAAAAAAAAACTCTGTAAAGTCACATATTTTGAATTATCTTTATTTACTGACATTATTTCTAGGATTTCTATAATTTTAATTTCTTATGCAAAGTATAAATTGAAGAATTTATGGACTGAAATAAAAACCTTGGCCAATTAGATGTAAAAATATGTTTTTCTTTTTCTAGATTGTCAGTCTCTTGAGAATAGAGATTATTATGTCTTTTTCACGTCTGAATTCCCAGCATTTATACAATCTCTGATGTTGTGCTTAGTTGCTCAATTGTATCCAACTCTTTATGACCCATGAACTGTGGCCAGCCAGGCTCCTCTGTCCATAGGATTCTCCAAGCAAGAATACTGGAGTGGGTTGCCATTCCCTCCTCCAGGAGATCTTCCCAACCCAGGGATTGAACTGAGGTCTCCCCATACTGCTGGCAGAATCACTACACTCTGAGCACACCAGGAAAACATGTTTAATATTCCCTAGATGAAGTAATTAATTTGATATTTCCTTATTGACCTCTTCACTCCAAGTTTTATTGTAAAATGTTTTTTTTTTTTTTTGCTTGTTATATTTACAACATTCCTCCTTTAAGGATAAACAACATGGAATATTTTTTTTTAACTGAAACTTGTGCCCATTAGGGGAGAATGGATACATGTATATGTATGACTCAATCCCTTCACTATCCACCTGAAACTATCACAGTATTGTTAATTGGCTATTATTGTTGTGACCCCATGAAATGCAGCATGCCAGCTTTCTCTGTCTTCTACTCTCTCTCTAAGATTGTGCAAACTCATGCCCATTAAGTTAGTGATGCCATCCAACTAGTTCATCCTCTGTTGTCCCCTTTTCCTCTTGCCCCTCAGTCTTTCCCAGCATCAGGGTTTTTTTCAGTGAGTCAGCTCTGGGTATCAGGTGGCCAAGTAATGGAGTTTCAGCTTCAGCATCAGTCCTTCCAATGAATATTCAGGGTTGATTTCCTTTAAGACTGACTGGTTTGATCTCCTTACTGTCCAAGGTACTCTCAAGAGTCTTCTCCAGCACCACAGTTCAAAAGTGTCAATTCTTTATGGTAGAATTCTCATATCCATACATGACTACTAGAAAAACTATAGCTTTAATTATATGAACCTTTGTTGGCAAAGTGATATCTCTACTTTTGAATACATTGTCTAGATTTGTCCTAGCTTTTCTTCCAAGGTGCAAGTATCTTTTAATTTCATGGCTGCAGTTACTATTCACTTTGATTTTGGAGCCCAAGAAAGTGATATCTGACACTGTTTCCAGATTTCATCCATCTATTTGCCATGAAGTAATGGGACCAGATGCCATGATCTTTGCTTTTTGAATGTTGAGTTTTAAGACAGCTTTTTCACTCTCCTCTTTTACCTTCATCAAGAGGTTCTTTAGTTCCTTCTCGCTTTCTCCTTTAAAGTGGTATCATTGCATATCTGAGGTCATTGATATTTTTCCCAGCAATCTTGATTCCAGCTTGTACTTCATCCAGTCCAGCATTTCACATGATGTATCCTATATATCAGTTAAATAAGCAGGGTGACAGTATACAACCTTGATGTACTCCTTTCTCAATTTGGATCCAGTCCATTGTTCCATGTCTGATTCTAACTGCTGCTTCTTGTCCTGCATACCAGTTTCTGAGGCAGGTGAGGTGGTCTGTTATTCCCATTTCATTAAGAATATTCCATCGTTTGTTGTTATCCCCACAGTCAAAAGCTTTAGCATAGTCAATGAAGCAGAAGTAGATGTTTTTGTGGAATTTCCTTGCTTTTTTCTATGCTTTAGCACATGTTAGTAATTTGATCTCTGGTTCCTCTGCCTCTTCTAAATCCAACTTATACATCACGAAGTTCCTAGTACACATACTGCTGAAGCCTAGTTTGAAGGATTTTGAGTATAATCTTGCTGGCCTCTGAAATGAGTGCTTGTGTACTCATTTCACATGTGCTCATTTCCAGGTACTTTGAGCAGCTGAAGGGCATGTCCCTGCTAGTTGCTGCTGCTAAGTCACTTCAGTTGTGTCTGACTCTGTGTGACCCCATAGATGGCAGCCCACCAAGCTCCCCTATCCCTGGGATTCTCCAGGCAAGAACACTGGAGTGGGTTGCCATTTCCTTCTCCAGTGCCTGCTAGTTAGGGCCTGACAAAACATGGTCCACTGGAGAAGGGTGTGGCAAACCACTTCAGTATTCTTGCCTTGAGAACTCCATGAACAATATGAAAAGGCAAAAAGATATGACACTGAAAGGTGAATGACCTGATTGGTAGGTGTACAATATACAACTAGAGTAGAGTGGAGAAATGGCCACAGAAAGAATGAAGAGGCTGAGCCAAAGGGGAAATGACACCCAGTGGTTGTATCTGGTGGTGAAATTAAAGTCTGATGCTGTAAAAAACAATATTGCATAAGAAAGCTGGAATATGAGGTCTATGCTGCTGCTGCTGCTGCTCTGTCGCTTTAGTCGTGTCCGACTTTGTGCGACCCCATAGACGGCAGCCCACCAGGCTCCCCTGTCCCTGGGATTCTCCAGGCAAGAACACTGGAGTGGGTTGCCATTTCCTTCTCCAGTGCATGAAAGTGAAAAGTGAAAGCGAAGTTGCTCAGTTGTGTCTGACTCTGCAACCCCATGGACTGTTAACTGTCTATATCCCAGATAAAATAAAAAGATTTTTAAAAAATAAAAAAAATTGTGCCCAATCTACACATGTTATGATATTATGGTTATATGAACTTTCAAACATGTTTCTCTTGAAAACGAATGCATTTGTATCCTGGTTGTGATCGAGAGGGGATTTGAAAAAAACAAAAACAAAAAACTTTAATCATTGGAAACCCCACAATGTGGGAAAATATATGAACTGAAAATTGTAAAGAATGAAAACTACCTAAGATATCAATGAAAGGAGTTAGCTTGCATTATTAAATGAGATATCTATGTTGGTGACAGTTATAGTATACAGGAAAAAAAAACTACAATAGAAGAAAGAAGAAAAAATGACAGAAGATACACATTGCCAAAGTGTTTTGTTTTGTTTTTGTTTATTTGAGGTGGTTAACCAGAAAACTACTGCAAAAGTTATGGAAGCTTAATTAGAACCTTGACATTAAAATCAATTATTCATCATACCTCTCACAGATTTTCTGAACTCATTTTCTCTCCACTCTTCCCGGTTTCACTCTGTCTGCGAGATAAAATGTGAACATCTCAACTTAACACGCAGGGCAAACTATCCATCATTCTCTATATTTCCTCAACTGTTTTAGTGACGTATGTAAACAATCCATGTTTTCCTGCTTCTGTGAACTTTTGCATGTGGTGGTCTCTATACTTAAATACCTCCCATGTTCTCACCAAATTCTACTTATCCCTTAAGACTCAGCTACAGTATCTATCATTCCTTAGGGAAATCTTTTCTTGACCTCCCGCATCTCTACCATGAATTGAATTCAGCTTTCTGCTTTGTAATCCCACTGTAGGCTCTGATTACCCTTATTGATGCATATTTATGTCATAGTCTCTATTAGTTTTCTATTGGTGCTGTAATAAATTACCATGAATTTAGTGGTTTAAAATAGCATGAATTTATTCTTCTAGCTCTAGAGATCAGAAGTTTGAAATTGGTCACAGTGAGCTGAAATTAAGGTATTGGTGAACCTGTGTTCCTTTTTTGAGGCTTTAGGGGAAAATCTGTTTCCTTGCATTTTGCGCTTCTAGAGGATCCCCATATCTTTGATTCACGGCATCTTTCATCTTTAAAGCCAGTAATGGCTGGTTGGTCTTTCTCACATCATATCACTCTGATACTGATTTTTCTGCCTCTGTTTTCCAGATTTAAGGACTCTTGTGGTTATAATTAACTCACTTGGATAATCCAGGAAAATCTCTCTATTTTAAAATAAGCTAATTAACAACTTTAATTACATCAGTCACCTTAATTCCTCTTTGCAGTGTAATATAATATATTCAAATTCTGAAGATTAGGACTTGAATCTCTTTGGGAGAGGGGCTATTTTCTGCCTACCACAGAGTCATAAATATTAGTTAACTTTCATGTATATAACCATAGTTTGTACACTGTGTTAGTGCTCATTATACAATTTTAAATAAATTAGTATTAACAAACATCACCACGTTTTTCTAGAATCATACAAGTTCAAAAAAAATTAGCAGCAACCATAAAGTTTATCTCTTCCACATTTCTTGAGCTGTGGTAGGAAGTTTAAAACTGTACTTGTTGTGTATTCTTGTATAAGTTTTAGTTCTTGCCTTTGTAAAGCTCACATTCTTAGTCTGATACATAAACAGTTACTGAATGCCTAACAAATGATGACACCGTATTTAGAGGTGCTCAACTTTAATAAAAACCCATTGGACAAATTTTCTTAAAATTTATTTAAACACTGTCATAAACTGCAAGTATTTTTGAGTATTTCAAGAATAAACTGACCATTATGTACAGTTTTTCAACATTCATCAAAAATGTACTGTCCTCTAAACAGAAATTGTCCTCCTTAAAACATAGCATAAATGATAGCTTACACTTGATTTTTGTGTCTTGCTAAACTAGAAATGAAAAATATGTGATATCTGAAACCACAGGGAGAAAATCTGTCTGTAAGCCCTGATATTAAAATATGATATGAACTGAAAATTGTAAAGAATGAAAACCACCTAAGATATCAATGAAAGGAGTTAGCTTGCATTATTAAATGAGATATCTATGTTGGTGACAGTTATAGTATACAGGAAAAAAAAAAAACTACAATAGAAGAAAGAAAAAATGACAGATGATACACATTGCCAAAGTTTTCTGTTTTGTTTTTGTTTATTTGAGGTGGTTAACCAGAACACTACTATAAAAGTGAGATATAGGTTGCCTGTTTAATTTGGGCTGATAACCCCAAAGTAGTGAAAAGTTACCTAAAAATAAAGAAAATGTAAAGAAATATCTTACCCTGTGGTCCAATGAAACTGTATCCTCTGTGTAAATGAGTTACAGAAAGGTAATATTTTCATCTTTGAATAAATTTCTATTCAACAGAAGTTGTTTAACTCCATAGCCCTCTGTAAATGCTCTAATTTGTGGAATGTGATATTGGAGAAGCCAGTCGTCATATGAATGTATGGATTAATGTGATTTAACATCAGAGTGTTACTATTCAAAAAGACTTTTTACACAATGTTTAATATTCTATAATGCAATTTCAGGGTATTATTTTTATGGTTCTGGAGAGGCAAATTGAAAGAGGGCATAAAAATTCAAAGGAACTTAACACTGTTTATAAAGACACGGATGGGATTCTTGTACAGGGAAAATCAGTCAGTTATATTATTAACAAAGCTAGATAAATAGTCAGGCAACAGACAGTTTCTGGGCTTTTTTAAAAGTACCTTATCTAGTTCAAAGTAACTTGAGATAATATTGAATATATAGTTGGTTTCTCTCTCTCTTAGGTATTAGCATATATGAAAAGCTGTCTTTTTGTTGGTGTGATAGGATTTTTTATTTTTGCCAGTGATATTCTTTGTCTCTTCAGGTTATTGTCATCAAATTGTTCTTATTAAATAGAAAATATGCAGAATATTAGGCTGTACTATATAAAGAACATGCCACAGACAGTTCAGCATTTGCATTTCTATAATCTCCGCAGTTCTGATATAGAGTTCCTGATTGCATAATTTTGTTCTTTCTTTGGTTTTCATGATGTATAATTGCTGATGCAATTATAGATTATGGACAAAACTGTAGACTTCTTGATCATAGACAGTGTAATGAACCAGGGAATCATGAGTGTGAATATATTTTTATATTTCAGTTTTCTTATAGGATTAAATAAGATTGAGTAAAATTCCTAGCACAGTTCTAGTACCTGCTAGTGATCAAAAGATATTGTAACTTTACTCTCTGGAATGCCTGAAAAGCACAACAGAAGTTTTGAAATAAGTGTAAGTCCATAAGGAAAAGACAAGTGTAAAAATAACAATTGTAAAAGACAAGGATGCTATAAATATTCATTAATGTTTTCACTGCTGTATTCAAAGTTATGAAGAGCATACCCTGAAGACAAAGGTTAATGATAATGGTATAAATAGAAATCCTCAAATATTTTATCCCATTATGCTGTTCACAAAGGAGATAATTAATGTCTAACCCAACATCAGCTATTCCAGAAAATGATTATTTTTTTCTAATTGTAATTCTTAGACATGATTAAAGATCATTTTATAAATATTATTTTTCTTATGGAGTATTTACACCCTTTATGTCCTTAATTTTAACTGTGAAGTTAAATAATTGCTATTTAGCAATTTATTTCTCTGTTAGCTTTCTCTTCAGTAGAAAGGAGCATGTGGTCAATATTTGATTGATTATATAGAAATGGCCCCAGATTACTTTGTTTTTATAGCTCAATGAACTCTTCGGTGAATGCCAAGTCATGCACAGCTTAAAGTTGAGGCTAAAGTTCTAGATGAAATTAATGTGTCCCGTGTTGAGTATCAATCATCTGGTTAATATCTTCTATTTATTGAGCACCTGCTATGAATAAGAAGCCTACTAGGTGGTTCACATGCATTATTTCATTTAACTTATAACAGCAGGGTTATGAAGTATAGTGTTATACTTTGGTGACAGATGAATAAATTAGTCTTAGAAAGTTTAAGTGACTTTTCAAAGAAGTCACACAACCAGAAAATGCTAGAGTTGAAACTCCATAGCTGGACCATTGGATTCTGAGCGGAAGATGTTCCATTACCTTTCTGCCCATTTTAGCCTTTGTTGTTTTTTTAGTTGCTAAGCCATGTCTGACTCTTTGCGACCTTGTAGACTGTTGCCTGCCAGGCTTCTCTCTCCATGGGAATTCCCAGGCAAGAATACTGCAGTGGGTTGCCATTTGACCTCTCCAGGGGTTCTTCCCAACCCATGTCTCCTACGTTGGCAGGCAGATTTTTACTGCTGAACCTTAGGCCCTCCATTTTTGGAAATAGAGTTAGCAAAATCTTGTTAAGGTGGGTTTAAACTGTCAAGTAGTTAAGCTTAAACTGTTTTCCAGAATTTTTTTTTTCTGCATAAATGTGTGTTAGGGTTAACCACAGGGATGATGCATTCAATTTTGAAGGTAGAAGCAAAGCAGCAGCTATTGTGTTCTGAAGGTCAGTGTTGAACTCTAGGTACCAACGAAGCTTGCTGAACTGTGTTGATAGGCTAGTTTACCTTGTTATTGCGGGTCAGCCACCAGGCCCTCAGCTCCTTTATCATACTTTGAGAGTCACGGACCAGGTAAAGGAGCAGTTCTGTGGTGAAAGCACTGGCTTCTTCTGCACATCACCTGGATTCACAAAGTAGTAATTTGCCGAAAGACATAGATAGTTCCTGTTTGCACTCTGGGTTGCAGTTTTTCTTGAAGGTCTGAAATTTTTCTAGCCTTCCTCTGGTATGTATCAGTTTTTCTTCCTTTCTCCTGGCCCTACTGCCCTACAATGACTTTAGGGCCACTTCCAGATTGGAAAGAAACAACTTTCTGTAGATTTTTCCACCAACTCCCCCAAACTGGGTGAGGTTTAATCTTTATAATAAATCACTTACTCTCAATCACACCTAGTGGTCCTGTCTCTCTGACAGAACCGTGACTACTGCACCTGTAAAATATATCTTGCAATCGTCATGGTAGACAGATTATTTCTGGAACATTCTGACAGTGTATCTTTGAAGAAAACTATAAGCTGTCTCTGTTAAATTACAAGTTAAAGTAAATTTTCCCCTTACAGTGAGTGATTTCAAAAGCTAAGGTAATCTC
Source organism: Madoqua kirkii (assembly GCA_006408675.1). NCBI lineage: Eukaryota > Metazoa > Chordata > Mammalia > Artiodactyla > Bovidae > Madoqua > Madoqua kirkii. The sequence goes on along the minus strand of SJYC01107541.1, from coordinate 8,434 downwards.
TCTAAAGCTCGTTTTATTGAACAACTGCATGGAGCATGTTAATCACAGTAGGGTTTACTGCTTAAATTTACATTCATGAGGTGAAAATGCCAGTTTGTATTGTTCAGTGGCTCCTGACTATGAATCTCCTATAAGTCATTGAAATTAATTTGCATAGGATCAGTTCTAATCTCTGCTGTTTAATGTTTGTGCTTTGTATTAATTAAGGTGATCAGCTTGTAATTACTCCATTTACTTATACCCCTGCTCAGTTTTTGTATTGCTAACAATTACGCCGGCTCTAATACTACAAGATATAAATTAAATCTATGTTTAAATTGACTTTAAAATATTTAAAATTTGTGTGATAAATCAATGTGTCTTCTTTTTCCAGATTATATAGAAGTAACTTAATTTGTTACCTCGTTTCAGATTTTTGGATTATCCATACATGTGAACCTGTGTAGTGTCAGGGTACATGTCTAATCAGATTCTCCTCCTACCTAAAAAAGAAATAAGAACTGGAAATAAAATGCTTCCAATATGTGCTCCACTTTCCCCTACTTTAACCCTTTGTTTATAGTTCATTAAGACTTCATATCTGTAAAGAAACTGAGGCATGTATTCTTGACAACAGAGACCCACTAACCTGATAATAAAAAGAACTGGTAAAGGAGTCAGAAATATACTGCCTCTTTGAGACTTCTTTGTTTAAAATGCTTCTCCATGCATTAACTTAATATTCATAAGTATGGACTTAGCAAATATTATCAAAGGTGAGGAAATTGAGACAGTGATTTTAAGGACAAAATCATGAAGCAAAAAAGTGATTGAGCTAAGATTTGAAGTCTGGTTCATCAGTTTTTTGACTATGTAATATATTCAATTGACTTCCCTGGTGTCTCAGATGGTAAAGCATCTGTCTACAATGCGAGAGACCTGGGTTCGAGCTCTAGGTTGGGAAGATACCCTGGAGAAGGAAATGGCAATGCGCTCTAGTACTATTGGCTGGAAAATCCCATGGACAGAGGAGCCGGGTAGGCTATAGTCTATGGGGTCACAAAGAGTCAGACATGACTGAGAGACTTCACTTTCACTTTATATTCAATTATTTTAATAAAAAGCAGATGGTATAGTGGAAATTGCACATATTTTAGAGTTTTATGACTTTTTGAATGAAAGATTTGTGATCTTAACCAAATCCCTGTGATTTTGACCACGTCACTTAATTTGTCTGATCCACTATTTTTTCTGATTTATAAATGAGGATCATAACTTTTAACTTGAAATTTTATTATGAAAATTCTCCCACAATGTTTTATCATATGGAATCACTGCTTATCAAATTTGTGGATGATTAACATATTGTCTTAATGAAAATGTGCTTTATCTTTGAGTATTTAGTTTTAAAACATTTGAATCCCTAAGTAATTATCTTACTTTTTCAGGTTGATGCTCTTTTTTTATCCTTAAGAATATGTATCTAGCATCACATGATAATAGTTCTCAGATTTTAGCATATATTCAAATCACCTGCTTGATAAAACAAAAATTGTTTCAACTTCATAGTTTGTGATCCAGTAAACTAAAATGGGATCCTAGAATTTCCATTTCTAATAGTTCTCAATACTGCTGCTAGTGGCTCAAGGATGATACTTTGAGAACCTTTATTATTGGTGAAAATATAAAAGAAAATATAATATGGAAAAGGGAACTTGACAAATAAGTGAAAAAATTCACATGTAATTACAAAGCACTTGCTTTAATATATATTTTTAATACTTTTTTTTAGAACCATTTTAGATTTAGGTAAATATTGAGACTATAATACCAAGTTACCATATATCACACACTAAGTTTTACTATAATTACTATTTTATATAAATAATACATTATTATTAATGACAGCCTGTAGTTTATTTAGATTTTCTTAGTTTTCACCTAATATCTTTTTTCAGTTTCAGGATACAATAGTTATTTGTTTGTTTTTGAATACTTCTTTTTGTGTATGTGTTTGTGTCTTTGTTTTTTGAGCAGTTAGATACTGTATGTATGTGAGAGTTAGACTGTGAAAAAAGCTGAGTGCTGAAGAATTGATGCTTTTGAACTGTGGTGTTGGAGAAGACTCTTGAGAGTCCCTTGAATTGCAAGGAGATCCAACCAGTCCATTCTAAAGGAGATCGGTCCTGGGTGTTCTTTGGAAGGTGTGATGCTGAAGCTGAAACTCCAGTACTTTGGCCACCTCATGCAAAGAGTTGACTCATTGGAAAAGACTCTGATGCTGGAAGGGATTGGGGGCATGCGGAGAAGGGGACGACCGAGGATGAGATGGCTGGGTGGCATCACGGACTTGATGGACGTGAGTCTGAGTGAACTTCGGGAGTTGGTGATGGACAGGGAGGCCTGGTGTGCTGCAATTCACGGGGTCGCAAAGAGTCGGACACGACTGAATGAACTGAACTGAACTGAGATACTTTCTGGCAATGCAAGTTACTCCAGGTTCATTATGTTTTTCCCAAGACTTAGAATCAGCCATTTCTCCAAGGATCCTGGTTATTTTTATTGGAGAATAAGTTTAGAAACTGAACTCTAGAGATTCAGTGTACTTACTGCTGAGTTATTTCTTTTTGATCAGCTCATCTGATAGAGGAAAATATGTATGTATTTATACTGACCATGTTTATGCATATCTTATCTTGGCTTGCCATAACAAAATACCACAGACAGGATGGCTTAGTAAGTGAAATTTATGCTCTCATAGCTCTGGAGGCTAGAAATTGAAGATCAAAGTGCCAGCTTGGTCAGGTCCTGGTAAAGGCTTTCTTCTTAACTTACAGATGACCTCCTTTTCACTATGTATTCAAATGTCCTTTACTCAGTGTGTTCACATGGTAGGGAGAGCCGGGATTGAGACAGAGATCTTTTTTTCTTAGAAGACCAATAATTGCATCATGAAAGACCTACCCTCATAATCTAATCTAGCTTTAATCACTTCCCAAAGGCTCCATCTTCAAATACTATCACTTTGGAAGTTAGAACTTCAATGTATAACTTAGAGAAGAGGATGCAAGCATTTAGTCTGTAGCATCACACATGTGTAAGAATGGAAACTGAAGATGTAGGATAATGGTGGAGGAACCACAAAGTTAGATAAGGTTAAATTTATTACTATGGGTTCACAAAGCAAAGAACTGCAGTTACTGAGTTGGGGAACCTAAATGCAATAGCAGTAATGGATCCCAGAATGACAGTGGCCCAATGGCTACACTTAACCACCAAAGGCAAGATGGGCCTGGTTACAATAAGGGACAGCAAAGTCGTAGCAGCAATCATAATAATCTGATATGTGTGCAGACCTGTAGTGTTGGCTAGTTGATCATGGTGTTCCTACAAGTGAAATAGATGGGAAGTCTACTGAGTCCTTAGTCAGTATAGTCTAACCTGAGTCATGAAAACAATCATGGCCCTACAGTCAACCCCTGGACTTAAGGCAATTTACAGACCTGGGACGCTTTGAACGAATGAATGGAAGGCTTTATCTCCTTGAGGAAGGAACATGGTAAACTGCCAAAATTTTGTAATCTTTTAGTCTTCCCCAAAGAGATATATGATCTGTGGACATCGGTATTAAATAGAACATATTAGCCAAATGTGTAATGGCAAAATCAATTGCTGATCTGTTAGAGATAGTAAATTCATTAATATGATATTTGATGTGGATGCCTTAATGCACAGGATCACAGAATTAGAGCTGTAATAATGTGAGCCAGTGTGAGCCATCTTCATTCCTTCCAGGTTTAAGAACAGGCAAAACTGGGATATCCAATGGAAAGACAGTGGGAAAACTATTTATTAATTAGGCCTTATAAATAGCAAGTTTGAATCACTGAAGGTCAGGTTTAACTTGCAGTAAATGTTTTAACTGGGAATTCTGAACATCAACATCCCAACAAACTTCTTTCATATTCAGGTTATATGAGATGATTAATCCAGACTCTCCCTCTGATATCCTACAAGAAACTAAAATTAGTGGCCCAGGGCCTTTCTGAAGGACAGTATGGACAACCAAGGAGGGAAGTAGAAAACTCTTATTAAATTAAATCACATTTAGAAGTAGTAGTGAGATCAAGGCCATATCCCATAATGATGAAATCAGACAACTCTTCCCTGGTGAGGAAAATCAACATCAGGGAATAGCTGCTGCTGCTGCTGAGTCGCTTCAGTCGTGTCCAACTCTGTGCAACCCCATAGACGGCAGCCCACCAGGCTCCCCTGTCCCTGGGATTCTCCAGGCAAGAACACTGCAGTGGGTTGCCATTTCCTTCTCCAATGCATGAAAGTGAAAAGTGAAAGTGAAGTCGCTCAATAGTGTTCAACTCTAAGTGACCTCATGGACTGCAGCCCACCAGGCTCCTCCATCCGTGGGATTTTCCAGGCAAGAGTACTGGAGTGGGGTGCCATTGCTTCTCCGTCAGAGAACAGAAGACAATCAAATTCAGCTGCCCAACATTCCATGGTTACTCTGTGCCCAACATGCTGGTTTACTCTTGGTCTGGGTGCTTTAATTGGTTTGTGATCTGGAGGCCCAAACTTTCCAAATAAACTTTTGTTTCAACCAAGCATAGCAAATGCTGAGGCCCACATGTCATTAATTGTGCCTGATGCAAGCTCTGCAGCTGGAAGACCCGAAGTGACAATACAGAGGTCCCATAATAATTAGATAAATTAGAGCTGATTACAAGCCAATACTAGAAGTGCAGTCTCAGCCACTGATATCTTACTTAACAACCTGATATCCTAATAACATATACTCAAATCAGTCCGTATTTGAGTATCGATAAGATTCAAAACTTATTTTCAGCACAACGGCTAATGTCTCTTATCTAGGCAAAATGTTGGACTGTTGATAGCTTCCAGATTCAGCTATACTTAACCAGAGTTTTAATTATGCTGCTCAAGTTCCAGTGGTTTAGTTTAGTTATGACAGTGACACAGATGGCCGTGTCAGAGAGAGTGGCAGCAACACAGCACCTATGTTGGCTGTGCAATTATAAAACCCCTTAAATTAAAAAAAAAATGTAAATCAAGCTCCCAAACCCATTATTGCCTTCAAATTCCAAGTGTAACTCAGCCTTGTTGGGAGACTGAATGAGTATGAGTCGTGTCAACCTGAGTGCCATCCACTTAGGAAAAGCACCCATATCTCACATCACCTGGCCCTGGAATTCACCACTGGAGATAACATTGCCTCAGATGGCATTGCCCTAGCCCAGCTCATCACCATCAGAGGTGACATTTACTCCCTACAGTGAAGATGACTTCATCCCAGACAGTTATACCACTGCCCCATACATGCCCGCAGCTCACAAATTAGGCATGGGATTTATTGTTGTTCAGTCACTAAAGCATGGGATATGTATTACTTTTCTTACTCCAGTATAAGTGATTCCATTTCTTGAGCTCACTGTTTGCTTAACCCATGATCTCATGTGCATCTTGTCCTCTTCTAAAACATACACTCTTACATTTCCAAACCTAAAGAAAGATTTTGTAGTGGGTATTGCTATGCCACTCTTAAAATACACAGGAGATGATTGCTTTCCCCAAGAGCAACTGCCTTGAACAGGTCCACCCCTTAACCCTGTGGAAAGAGGATCACTCACCCTCCAGAATCTTCTCATTTTCTGTCCCTTGGCCCTCTATCCTGACCTCCCACTATGTCTCTGATCATGACTATTCCACCTACCCCTTTCCCTCAGTTACAAAACAAACAAAGTAACAAACAAACACCCACTAACCTCTAAATATACCTTTCTGAACTATCAGTTTACACCATTCAAAAATTTCAGATCTGTTTTCTTGGCTAATGCCATATAAATGTTAAATTTGGTTATGGGATGGTACATAATTGACTCCATATGCTTCTGTTTGTCTCCCTTTTTCTCTGGTAAGAAAATCTTTCCTACACTACCGAGGGCCTCTTATACTCTCTGGAAGACTCCTCTATTCTTCAAACCACTCAAATACTTGAAATCAGTAAGCCTAAAACTTATGTCAAGACATCAAGGGGTCAATTTGTAATAGAGAGTTTTTTAAAAGCTGTCATGACCCACTTTTGAGGTTCTAGCTGGAGGCCAGGCAATTCTTTTTGAGCAGTTATAAATCCACACCTCAACCACTTCCTTTATGGGATTCACACTCTAGACCCATTATGTCCCTGCCCTAATTGCCTATAGGACCAGGTCCCAGACAACTAGGCAGAGCTCCTATGCCCTGGAGCCTATGGGATTATTTAAATTAGCCAATCCACAGGGAACCTGAAACACCTAGCTAATGCTACCTTGGTTGCCATATATGAACTGCCCTTTATGCTGCTCCAGCTTGCTATTAACTTGTTCCTCAATACAACCCCTATTTAGCCTCACCTAGCATCCTTCTCTTGTGAGGATCTATAAAGAATAGAGTTTGACCCTTCATCCAACTGAGTGGCACTCTGTTGTGTCCTGTTATCAGAAGAATCTTTGCATCTTACAAAACAACTTACAGGGTTCAGAACCAACTCTAACACATGTTATATTAAGCACGCACACTTCTAATAAAACCACCAGAACTGTAATTCTTTTTATTGGACCCACATCCAGTTTTCTGCTGGTGCCAACAAAGAAGCAAAGTGAGTTTCAGCAAACTTAGCAGCTGAATGAATGTCAGAGGAACTAGAGGCCACAGTACCGATTGAAAGATCCACAGAGGATCTGATTTTCCCACACATTAGGCCATGGTTGTTAACTCTGGTGACTAAGTAGAACCACCAAGGAAGATTTTGCTGAATGCTGTGCCTAGGCTGTTTACTCAGATACTCTTATTAGATCCAGATATTGGTATTCATTGAAGTTTCCTTATCAATATAACAAGTAAAGGAATCATTACTGAGTTAAAGGAAGTTAACCCTGGGAAACAGGGATGCAAGTGTAAGTGGATGCTAGACTTAATTAAAAGCAACTTAATAATAACCAATCAAAAATAGCTGACAAGAGCTAAATATATGATAGTCTCTGTGTGGCAAAATGGCTGGTTGTCTGATGATAATACTTTTTACTTTTATCACAGAGTGTTGTTGCTTGGTGTTGTCTACCTAGAAAAATGATTATTATTTCCCAATAGTTTTTGCATTTAGTACCTGCATTATTCGTGCTAAGAAAGTGCTAGTGTCCTACTCTTAGGTCAAGTTATTTGAGAAAAATGATGTATTTTCTCCAAATAGCTTCTCCTTTCCTTTCTTGGCCAGAGTTCAATGTGCAGAGTAATCTTAGCTTGTGTATAAAATGTGGCATTGTCTGTGTTATTTTAAGTCTATATCAGACTACCCACCAACTTGGAACACTTGCACTAGATTGTTATGCACACACAAGACATATAGTTACATTATATACCCGTAACAATATGCATATATGTGATATATGCATATGGCTTATTTACCAAGTAAATAAACCAAATACTCAAGATGCATGACCAACTGAGATAGCATATTGAAAAGCAGAGACATTACTTTGCCGACTAAGGTCCATCTAGTCCAGGCTATGGTTTTTCCTGTGGTCATGTATGAATGTGAGAGTTGGACTGTGAAGAAGGCTGAGCGCCCAAGAATTGATGCTTTTGAACTGTGGTGTTGGAGAAGACTCTTGAGAGTCCCTTGGACTGCAAGGAAATCCAACCAGTCTATTTTGAAGGAGATCAATATGAGTCGTGTCAACCTGAGTGCCATCCACTTAGGAAAAGCACCCATATCTCACATCACCTGGCCCTGGAATTCACCACTGGAGATAACATTGCCTCAGATGGCATTGCCCTAGCCCAGCTCATCACCATCAGAGGTGACATTTACTCCCTACAGTGAAGATGACTTCATCCCAGACAGTTATACCACTGCCCCATACATGCCCGCAGCTCACAAATTAGGCATGGGATTTATTGTTGTTCAGTCACTAAAGCATGGGATATGTATTACTTTTCTTACTCCAGTATAAGTGATTCCATTTCTTGAGCTCACTGTTTGCTTAACCCATGATCTCATGTGCATCTTGTCCTCTTCTAAAACATACACTCTTACATTTCCAAACCTAAAGAAAGATTTTGTAGTGGGTATTGCTATGCCACTCTTAAAATACACAGGAGATGATTGCTTTCCCCAAGAGCAACTGCCTTGAACAGGTCCACCCCTTAACCCTGTGGAAAGAGGATCACTCACCCTCCAGAATCTTCTCATTTTCTGTCCCTTGGCCCTCTATCCTGACCTCCCACTATGTCTCTGATCATGACTATTCCACCTACCCCTTTCCCTCAGTTACAAAACAAACAAAGTAACAAACAAACACCCACTAACCTCTAAATATACCTTTCTGAACTATCAGTTTACACCATTCAAAAATTTCAGATCTGTTTTCTTGGCTAATGCCAT